>JABUQX010044860.1:27500-42500 GCA_015478945.1 Trachelipus rathkii | reverse complement strand
TATTATCTTTAAAGCAAATTTCCTCTCAAACTTACTCATTTTTCTTTAATGCTACTCATTTCAATTTCATGCGACTCATGTCAATGAAACTCATTTCAATGTTACTCATTTCAATTTAATGATGCTCATTTCTATTTAATACTACTTATTTTAATTTAATGGTACTCATGCCAATGCAACTCATTTCAGTGCTACTCATTTCAATTTAATGCTACTCGTGTCAACTGAACTCATTTCAATGCTACTCATTTTAATTTAATGCAACTCATTTAAATGTAATGCTTCTCACTTCAATTTAATACAAATCATTTCAATTTAATGCTACTCATTCAATTTATTGTTACTCATTTCAATTTAAAGCTACTCATGTCAATGCTACTCATTTGAATTTAAAATGCTGCTCATTTCAATTTAATGTTATTCATTTCAATTTAATGCTATTCATTTCAATCAATGAGAAAACTACAATTAAAGGTTTTAACAATCAAAGTTGAATAAATTAACGATACACCTTCGAGACTGAACAGAACGTTCGCAATTAATGATGACTAATGAACGTTAGATGTGAAGGTGAGTTTTAACTTTTTATGCAAATTCTGGTCTGTAAAAAATTAAAACATCCTAACAGGTTGTAATTGGATCATCATTAGCTATTCTATTGATCAGCTATTGAATCTCTAGAAAAGTGAAAAAATAGTTAAATGACAGAGATAGGATACTTAAGCTTCACTCCCATTGCAAATGTTATTCTATTACTGAAATTTGCTAAGAACAGTGTTATATCAGGCTTGAGGTTATCGCAAAGGTGTAATGCTTATATAGATCACAGTATTACTCTATCGGACAAGAAATTTCCAAATAATGCAGGTGAGGATGTTCGTCGTGTAAAATTCACAAAATTTTAATGTGAATGTTGATCCTTACTAACTCGCACTGTAAGTACGTAACTAAATTAATTACAGGGCAGGAGTGTCATAATAAAAAAAAAAGTGTCCAGCTTCGTATACAGGAGAAAGATGTAGAACAATGGTCATTTATCATTTGCGCCGAACATTTTACCCAAAAGAAAAATTCTTCGTTTCTTCCTTCAGAGATCGACTTAATAATATTAAGTGAAATGTTATTTATTTTACTGAAGGAAGCTCTCCAATCAATCACTGATGCATCTTATATATAAGCAAGTCTCCAACAACGAGCTTAAAAGAAGACTTAAATATTAATGAATACTTAAGATTTAATTTAATTAATAATAATGACTTTGCCCTTGAGGAAATCTAATACAACGATTTTTAGCATGCGCCACCATCATATAATTAGCATAGGCATTTGACTCTGACATACGAATAGGTATTATAATAATAATAATAATAATAATAATAATAATAATAATAATAATAATAATAATAATAATAATAATAATAATAATAATAATGATAATGATAATGATAATGATAATGATAATGATAATGATAATAATAATAATAATAATAATAATAAAAATATGTCTGTCTATCTCTTTCTTCTATTAACAATGGCTCCAAGATTCTGGTGGACTTCTTTCTCAAAGGAGTTTTAAAAGATTTCATATTATTCCAAATAAATCTTAAAATACTTATAAATACTTTTAATGGAAATTGCAAGCATAGCATTTCCTTATACAGATGTCATTGTACTTTCGGTTTTCTCTGCGCAATGATAAGGAAAGTTTTTTTTTTTTTTTTTTTTTTTTAAAGGGATTCAAAAATTTTATAATATCAAATTCTAATCAGCATGATCAAATTTCATAAATTTCAAAAAAAAAAAAAAAAAAATTATTAATTTTCCGTCTGCCTCTATAAATCTTTTAAAACTGCGATTCTGATTATTGATTGAAGTGTTTAATTTATTTATATATATATATATATTATATATATAATATATATATATATATATATATATTATATATATATATATATATATATATATATATATATATATATATATATATATATATATATATATATATATATATATATATATATATATATTATACTCATCACCGTCTCCACATAACTGCAGGGTGGTTGTGCAGGGTGGTGTCAGTTGCAGATCGGGAATGCTGTTGGCTTATTTGCTATGTTTCCAGGGTTATTCAGTTAATTGCAACCCTTGACGGAACTTTCCATGAACTATTCTTCTCAAAGTGATCCTGTCTCACGTTAATCTATTTCCTTCATCCATACTAATCCCCTTTGCTATTAATAGCTCCTTTACTCCATCAACCCACCTCCATTTGGGTTTGCCCCTTCTCCTATTGCCTACCACTTCGGATTTAAAAACCTTCTTAGTCAACTCTATTAATCATTCATTCTAAGCACGTGACCATACCATCTTAGTACCCCTTGATTTGCTCTTCCCATCAGACATTTACTCTTATCGGCACATATCCCTTATCCTTACATTTCTAATTCTATCTATTCTCTTATTCCACAAATATCTCGTAAACCTTTCATTTCTAAAACCTCAACTCTTTTTTCATTTTAGTGTTTAATGCCCACGTCTCACATCCATACAGAACAGTTGGAACAAATATACACTCGAACAATTTCATTTTTACCTTCCTTGTTAAATTTCCATTTTTCCATAATTCTCTAAGGCTGCTTACCCTCAGCAACCTTATGGTCAATCTCTTCTTTCATGCCTCAGAAAGCCCCAATATCCGTTCCTAAGTATCTAAAAACTGTTGTCTCTGCTAGGCTTTCCTCATTCACCTTTATGACATCCAACCTAGATTGAGAATCGTCTCCTTTTGGTTTTGCACTAATTTTCATCACTTTACTTTTAGCTGAATTAATTTTTAATCCTTTTCCTTGGCACACTCGTTCAAACTCAAACACCAAATCACGCAGTTTTTCTTTTGTATCGGCAATCAACACAGAATCGTCAGCAAAAAGGTAAGACGCTTATTTCCCAATTACCCTCATTCAGATTCATATCAGCTCCTTTCCCAATTCTATCCATATCCTTAACTACACTATCTATAAAGATATTAAACAACCATGGAGAAATAACACAACCTTGTCTCAGACCCACTCCTATTTTAAACCACTCCCTTTCCTTCCTGTTAATCCTAACACATCCTCTACTGTTCGTGTAAAATGCTTAATCGCCTTTAATAGCAAACCATTTATTCCATAACTTTCTAATGCTCTCCACAACTTCCCTCTTTGCACTCTATCATATGCCTTTTTCAAATCAAGAAAGCATGCAAAAACGTCTTTCTTCTTTTCTGAGAACTTCTCTGCCAGCATTTTCAAGGTAAATACCTGATCCACACATCCTCGACCATCCCTAAAACCACATTGTTTCTCTCCAATCTGTTTATCTGTAATACTTTTAACTTTTTCTATTAAAATTCGTCCATATATTTTACCTACAACACTCAAAAAACTTATTCCTCTATAATTAGAATACTATATATTGTCCCCCTACCCTATTAAATTGCGTTAACCAAGACAGGAATCGTGCCAATTTCTTGTGCGTACCTCGCATGATCCAGCAAACATTGAATAAAACCATCAGCCACTCCACAAACAATGTCCACCTCCTTTTTCAACATTTTATACTTGTATTAGCAATCTAATCCAGAAATGATTTTTCCTCCTTTTGACTTTCTTTCAAGCAATCACTATTCATCCTTTGTATATGCCCTACATTTACATTTCTAAACTCTTCCATCGCGATATTTTGTCTTATTTCTTCTTCCTCATCTACTCTTCCAGCATTTAGTAGTTCCTTAAAATGTTCTTTCCATCTCTCCTCCACTTCTCTATCATCCTGAACTACCTTCCCAACCAAAGTCTTTACTCCCATTATGACGTCTTCTCTCTTATTCCGAATCTTGTTAATCTCCTTCCAAAATAGTTTACTCTTTCCTGATAGTTAGCAACAATCTTTCCTCCACCGTTATATATATATATATATATATATATTATAATATATATATATATATAAATATTAATATAGTTGTATATATATATAAATATATATATATATATATATATATATAATTTTATGAAGAGAAGAAAACTGCCTTTGAATGCGTGGGAGTAATAATTCTCTAAAATCGTTAAAGACAATAATAGAAATTAAGTTTTTTATTCTCGTTTATAATAAATACTTAATTGTAAAAAAAAAAAATAGAAAGTTTTAATAATAATAATAATATAATAATAATAATAATAATAATAATAATAATAATAATAAAAATAATAATAATAATAATAATAATAATAATAATAATAATAATAATAATAATAATAATAATAATAATAATAATAATAATTATTATTATTATTATGTATGATTATATTATTATTATTATTATTATTATTATTATTATTTTATTATATTATATTATATATTAATTATTATTATTATTATTATTATTATTATTATTATTATTATTATTATTATTATTATTATTATTATTATTATTATTATTATTATTATTATTATTATTATTATTATTATTATTATTATTTTTTTTATTATTATTATTATTATTATTATTATTATTTTTATTACTGGTGTATTTTTTAACATTACAATTTCTATTATTATTATTATTATTATTATTATTATTATTATTTATTGAATATTTTAATGATTTATCAAATCTATGAAACTATGGTATAAAAGAGACTTCGTAATACGTGCAGAAAAAAATATAATGAAATAAAAATATAATTAAAATATATATATATATATATATATATATATATATAAATTATTTCACATCTTCCAGTTGTATTAAATACCGATAGAAAAAAAAATACACTTTAACATTTGTTAATAATACATTCAATTGTTTTCCCACAATAAGAGTAATTGTTCGACCCATTTTTAGAAGTTCGGTTTAAATTTGTATTTAAAAAAAAAAAAATATATATGTAAGCAATGATGATTGCAACTGTAATAATCAATTATATTTTTACAATGAGTATTTAACAATTTTACAAATTTTTTTAAATAAAAATACTAATAATAATAATAATAATAATAATAATAATAATAATAATAATAATAATAATAATAATAATAATAATAATAATAATAATAATAATAATAATAAAAAAGTGATCCAAAAGATTTTTTAAAACCATTTATATTACACTGCTAGCTACACTTTTAAGGAAGTTTAATGGATAAATCTTGTATGAAGAAACAATGAATACAATGGATTACAACTAACATGTAGATATTCTTTTGTAAATAACTTATGCAAACTTATTAATGGTAAATAATTGCATATAAAAATCATCAAAAACAGAATTATATATATATATATATATATATATATATAATATATATATTATTATAAAATATATATATTATATTAATATATATATTATAATATAGAAATAAAAAAAATATATATACTATATATATATATATTATATATATATATATATATATATATATATATATATATATATATATATATATATATATATATATATATATATATATATATATATATATATATATATATATACTATGAAATATTTATTCATTTTCCAAAATTTTATAAACCAATAAAATACGATGATTAGAAATGAGTTATGATTAAAAATCTTTTTTTTTTTTTTTATTTAAATATTAAAAATTACAACTTTTGTAAATCATTTTATGCTAAAATTTAAAAAATTGTAGAAATCGAAAAAAAAATTAATATATTTACATATCTTCCAAAAAACAATTTCACGAAATTTTCTTGAAAATCGCATACATAAATAATTTATTATTATTATTATTATTATTATTATATTTATTATATTATTATTATTATATTATTATTATTATTATTATTATTATTATTATTATTATGATTATTATTATTATTATTGAGTAAAAAAAAAATGAGAACATAGGCAATTAATTTTCTTTGCGTCCAATTAAAAAACGGAAAGTAGGATATTTGAACCGAAATTTAAAAGCGAGTTTTTTTTTTTTTGTTTTTTTTGTGTACCAGTCGCCGACCGGACGCTGTTCGAGCACTTCCTGTAGCATTATTTGAAGATTACCTTCAAACCAAAAAACCACACACACACAACGACCCAATCAACAATGACTATTATAGGAAAATTTTGCTTTCTATTCAAATTGTAAATATAGTCTTTATTATTATATATGATGGACAACAAAATCGTTATGATTTCATTTTCATCGTCCCCTCCCTCGCACAAAATCAAAACCAACTGCTCGAATATCGTTAGTCATTGTCCGAAATACGTATCGTTTTCGAAAGATTATTATTATTATTATTATTATTATTATTATTATTATTATTATTATTATTATTATTATTATTAATTATTTTGTGGCGCCATATCTATACCAACAATGCGTATACCTGCTACTTCTACCGTCTTCTTTGATTGTCCCCATAGCACTCTTCCCTATCTATCCGTTTTGTGTCCCCATTTTCCCTTCATCCAAGCTAAGACTTCCAGTTTCTTATAAATCATTTAGTCCATCGTGGCGTAGTCGTCAAACACTTACGCGGTCATCTGCTAGGGCCCAGTTCAATCCCAACAGAAGTGAAATTACTTAATGGGTTATTTTTATCAATACCTATCACACTGCGGTGAGGTGTAGAAGGATGAGCAGTTATCTTATCAATCACTTCACTATGCTAACTAAATTCGCTAACATCCTCTTCAAACTCTTTTTATTTCGAATCTAAATACAATCTTGGCAAACCTAATTTCATTAGTCACAAATGTCCAAAAACAAACACCTCAGTACTCCTTGTTTCACCTTTCCCACCAAACCCAGTATGATAACTAAGAAATTCAAAAAAAAAAAAAAAAAAATCCTAATCCTGTCTATCTTCCAATTCAACAAATAATTCTTAAATAAATACTTCATTTTCAGAATCAATTTTTCTTTCTTGAATCTAGGACCCAGATTTCTCAGTCATACGGGACAGTGGACACACAGATACTCTGAAATGTTTCATCATCAAACTTCTCGACAGTTTACCTTCTTTTCCAATTTCCCTAGTCTTTATTATCACTCTAAATCACTCGTCCACATTTATATAATCCTTCCTTTACCCACATCCATTCCTTAGTAATGAAATGTCTCCAACCATTCCCTCTATTTCCAACCCCTCCCAGTTCAGCTAAAATTCACAGCATCCACTTTCTCCCTAGTTATATTTTAGCAGTCAACTCTCTAAGCAGCGAGCGAGCAAGCACAAACAAAAACTTATATAGCTATATATTTTTTTAATTAAAGTTCACACCTCACGGTCATAGCCCTATTCTAGGAGGGGAACTTCTCTAGGTAATTTCTACCTAGGATCCGGACTAGGGATCGAACCCGCGCCCTTGTCATGCGACTCTGTCGCTCTACCGATTGAGCCATGGTATATTATATATATATATATATATATATATATATATATATTATATATATATATATATATATTATATATATATATATATATATATATATATATAATTATATATATATATTAGGGGTGGGCCGGATATCCGGCAACTATCCGGTATCCGGCCGGATAATTACTTCCCTAGTAGGTTCTTCCTCGTTTGGGAAAATATTCCAAATTAACTTTTGAAAAAATTATATATTATATATATATATATATATATAATATATATTATATATTATATATATATATATAATATATATATATATATATATTATATATAGTATATATATATAATATATATATATATATATATATATATATATATATATATATATATATATACTTGTTTAGACTTTCGATGTTGGGTACCAATGTTATATTATTTTATTCATCATTTATGTTTACTGTACAATACATTTTATCTGAAATTTGGTGGTGACACGTTTCATAAATTATATTCATTATAACTTAAGCTTAAGAAAATTTGTATAAAAGAAAAAGAATAAAAAATTGTTGATTGTTGAATATTTAATCATTTGCTAAAATCTCTATTTTCAAAAGCATTAATTAGATGCTTTAATTCTGCTTAAAACTTTCCTGCAGTCAACATCCCTGCTTGAATTTTCTTTGTTGTAAGGTAAAGATATTTGTGATTACCGGAGCCGGAGCCGCCCCTTTTTTGTCTGCTCCGGTTCCGGCTTCACCCCCGAAAAAAAATTCTACTCCGGCTCCACCTTCAAAAAAATGGGCTCCGGCTCCACCCCCCAAAAAAATTCGGCTCCGGCTCCACCCAAAACCTTGAGGCTCCACAGCCCTATTTAGTATTTACATATAGCTTTCGCATTAAGTTCTCTCGAACCTAAGGTATTTATCTAATGTTAAAATATATGGTAAAAAATATGATATTTATAATAATTTACTCGTAAAGATAAATTAAAAAAAATCTTTCTAAATTTTACATAAAGAAAAATATAACTAACTTATCAAACTCAATTATTATTTATATATCT
Source organism: Trachelipus rathkii (assembly GCA_015478945.1). Taxonomy (NCBI): domain Eukaryota; kingdom Metazoa; phylum Arthropoda; class Malacostraca; order Isopoda; family Trachelipodidae; genus Trachelipus; species Trachelipus rathkii. The sequence goes on along the minus strand of JABUQX010044860.1, from coordinate 34,049 downwards.
ATATATATTTTTTTTTTTATATTTATATATTATAATATATTATATATATATATATATATATATATATATATATATATATATATATATATATATATATATACAGGAAATCATAACATAATAAATATGTGTAAGAAAATAAAGATCTTAAATTGGAAGGCAAAGAAACGTGTTCTCTCTGGGCTTCGAACCGTCGCTCCTCCGTCCGATAAATAATAGAGTCCATCGTCTTAGCACATTTTTTTTTTTAATTTAATAAAGGAATTATATATAAAACTCTCCTGCCGAAGAGAAATTTATCCACCCTACCATACGATTTCTCCAAATCACGCAAACAAGTACTTACACACACACACACACACACACCTACAACCACACACGTAAGCGTTTTTCTTCCTAAAATTTACTTACGTCGCTGTTCCTCCCAAATATGGTCTTCTTCCATAACACTCTTGACTCTTCACTCTTCCTATTATGACTCTTCCAGACGGCTTTCCAGTAACACCCTAACCATTTTACTCCACTGTAGTATCCATTTTTGTCTCCCTTGTTTTAATATATTGGGATTTAGGACAAATTATTTATATAAGTCATGCAACAAATCTTCCCCTCCTCCAACTACATATTAAACGATCTCACAAGCCACTCCATTACATCAATTAATTATTTTGAATATCATTATTAAATGAATTAATAAACAAAATGAATAGTCTACAACACAAAAAATTCTTCTAACATTGAATATCTTATGCATATAAAAATTATCTATTATTATTATTATTATTATTATTATTATTATTATTATTATTATTATTATTATTATTATTATCATATTATTATTATTATTATTATTATTATTATTATTATTATTATTATCAAAAATTTAGAAATGTCATCCCTTCAAAAAAAATTCTTTTCTGTGTTTGAAGAAAACTATTTTTGAAGGGGATCTAAAGTAAAGATAAAAAAAACAAAACTAATTTTAATATGCCTCTGGAGCAATAAACTTTCGGTTGTGATGCCCCAGAGAGTGATTTTGCCAAGAGGTTGGAGAGACAAAATCTCCGTCCTGAAGAATTTATCTTCGGCAGAGGAGCTTTCTATTTAAATTCCCTTATTAGATTTTAAAAACTTAATTATTAATTATATTTTCATAGGCAATACGTCTTTGGTTGTATAATTAAAGTAAAAACATACCCTTTTTTTCTTTATGGTTAAATTTACAACTATAACATAAATACACTGAAATTATTCAATAACAGAATCCAAGAGTGAAAATACAGTTTGAATAAATCATAGTAACAAGAATTTAAGTCAGATTTGTAGCCTCTGAGTTTGAATGGGATGTATATATTATATGTTTTAAGCAGTGTGTTGGAAAAATCTGGTTATAAAAAAAAAAACAAAAAAAAAAAAAAACAAATTTTATTGGGACTTTCGAGCTTTCTAAAATGGCTTTTCTTTCATTTTCTCATGATCAGGTAAGCGTTTCAGGGAGTTATAAAACATTAATAATAAAAAAATTTACTTTAAACTTGCCTTTTATACCAGTAGGCCAATTTTAAAATGCTATTTTTTGACATTTTATGCCACCTAATATTAAAAATCAAAAAAAATGAGGAATTAATATTAGAACACTCAATTTTTACTGAATCAAAGCATAATAGGTATGGTCTAAAACCAGTAGTTTTGATAAATTTTCTTAGGGCCATTAAACAATATATATTTTGTGTACAACGAATCAAAAGATATTACACCTAAACTTGAAACGTGAAGGAAAAACAATCTACTTGCTTTTAAATTGTAGCACATGTTAACACAAAAATATTCAAACAAATGAAATCCCGGGAAAACACAAAAAGCATTTCAAATTTCGAATGAGTTCGTGTGAATTCAATTATACGAAAAATAAGTCATAGAAGCTAAAATAAATGTATTTTTATAAATTAACTATAAAAATAAAAACCAAATTTAACAGAAAAATCAAATGAAAAATATACTGAGTGAAATATGAAAATAGTAACAGACAATATTAATTAAAATCTTATTAGGAAATAAATGAATTTCACTGAAAAAAATTTCACTTCAGGTTATGGAAAAATGATGTAGTTTTCAGGTTTGATAGAACATCATCAAAATTAAGGCATTTTAGTCAAAACAATTTGGATATTTATTCACTTCTTGGTTCAAGCTATTTGTGTTTAAAAGTTCACGAAAATACAAAAATCCTTGTGCGCAAAGTAAGTTATAGAAAATGGCAGCAACATTTTAATGCTTCTGTGCAATTTTTAAAAACTTTGTAGTCCTTGGCATTCAAAAAAAACTGACAGATCCGCCTTGTTCTTAAATACAATGCGTAGGAGAGAAGTTTAGGAAGGGCCTCCGCTAATCTTTCAGATTCTTCTGGCACACCAACAATTTACAGTTGATGGGATTCATAACCCCAAAACTTAAAAATTTTCTGACTATATATACTTACTTCCCTTTCGTAATTTTGAATAATTAATGAGCCTGGCTCATAAAATATATATATATATATATATATTATATATAGTATATATATATATATATATATATATATATATATATATATATATTATATATATATATATATATATATACTATATATATATATTTACAGATAAAACACCGGCCGCTTCATGGTCAGAGCCCCAATCTAGAGGGGGTGTTACTCATTTAACGTCAAGCAGACGAAACCAAGCCCAAGGAGGGAATAGCTCACATTCTCCCACCCGACCCTCGCTTTGTTTTTTTCGAGTGCTCTACCACTGAGCTATCAGGCGTTTATATAAATAAGTATAAAATAAAAAACATATACATACATACATAAATACAAAAACATATACATATATAAATACATAAACACATATATTACAAATACAATATTATTATTATGTATTATTATTATATATATTATATTAAAATTATTATTTATTAAAATCTATCTATTATTATTATTATTCATTATTATTATTATTATATCATTATTATTATTATTTATTATTATTATTATTATTATTATTATTATTATTATTATTATTATTATTATTATTATTATTATTATTATTATTATTATTATTATTATTATTATTATTATTATTATTTTTTATTAATTTTTGATTATTTTATTATTATTATTATATGTATTATTATTATTATTATTAATTATGTATAATATATATATATATATATATATATATATATATATATATTATATATAATATATATATATTATATATATATATATATAATATATATATTTAATAATATATATATATATTATATATATATTAACTAGATATAAAGAATTATATATATATATATATATATATATATATATATATATATATATATATATATATATATATATATATATATATATATATATTTATATTATAATAATATAATATATATATAGAGCTAGGTCTCAAAACTATTCGGGGGCGAGAGAACATGAGCTATTTATTCTCTCTTTTTGCTTAGCTTCGCCTTACTCAGTCGTAAATTAGTGGCGTGCTCTTACTAATGGGATATTTCTAGATCATCCGCAACAGACTTGGGCAGTCAGCGGTATCTGTCTTGGGCCCATGTAACCTAGGGAACTATCTAGATGGGTTCAGCTGACAGGAAGTGAAGCGTTAATTTTACATCCTTCCAAGCGGTGGGTGGAAGACGAAGGAAATAATAAGGTATAATTTTAAAAAGAGAAAATGATTTTATATGATTGTACAAAAAATAAATAAATTATAATCCATGAAAATTATTGATAAAAAAAATAAATAAAGCGAATTATCTATTTGATAGGCACTTCCGTTCATTTCAAAACATTTTAATAGCGATAAAAAAAAGCCAACAAATTTATTTATAAGTATTCTATAAATTGTAAAACTTCTTGATAAATAATGAAACATATTTCTAAGTAATGAAACTTATTAACCAGTAATTAAAAGTATTTCCAAGTAATGAAACGTACTTCTAAGTAATGAAATCTATTAATAAGTCATGAAACGTACAGATCAGTAATGAAACGTATTTCTAAGTAATAAAACGTATTAATAAGTAACGAAAAGTATTAATAAGTAATGGAAAGTAATTTTAAACAAAGGAACATTTTTTTAAGTAATGAAATGTACTTCTACATAATGGAAAGTATTTTTAAGTAATGGAACATTATTCTCAGTAATGAAAAGTATTTCTAGGTAATGAAGAGTATTACTAAAAAATAAACGTTTACGTAAACTTGAAGGTTAAATTATCTGGGTAATTTAAATGGGAATTTACAATGGTGAGAATACTATTAAATAGATTGCAAAAATATATATAAAACATGAAATCTAAACATTAATTAATAAATTAGAATAAAGCAAGTAACAAGAACAGCATAGCGCCTAACAACAAAATAAAATACTCAATGGGGGGGGGTGAGGGGTATGTATTATGTATGTATATAAGAGAGGAATGAAATTACAATTAACAATTGAAACTAAATGAAATAATCAAATATTTAAAAGAAAACTAAAATGGTTATCTATTAAACATTAAAATTGACATGAAATATAAGTTGATTAAAATCAGAAGAAGAGTCACATATACAAAGAGAAAGAATGATAGGCCCTAAAAATATATTAAAGTTTAACAAAATATAATAAAGTACACTACAAGGAAACAGATGAAGATTGAAAAAAATAAATAAGTAAATAATTTAATATAACCATCACAACGAGGTGCGAGGCATGCATAAGCATTCATAGGGTATAAATAAGTGGGAGCGTGTCCATAACCCAACTACCACTGTTTTATTAGTAGCCTCAAACGACACGCAGAACAAACTCAGTGAGAACTCTTTCTCTCCCAAACACAGGGATATATGAAAAAAAGGTTTTGTCTGTAATAGTAAGTGTTTTATGGTCTGTATGCGATATGGAGAGTATTACTCCAGTGTAAGAAGTAAGGATATGAGGGCAAGCAGGGTGAACCAATTGAGCACTGGAGTGTCATGGAATGTATCCTACACCCTATATGCCGAATGGGAGTTAATCTCATAGCTTCGATAGCTCTATCTATCTATCTATCTATCTATCTATCTATCTATCTATCTATCTATCTATCTATCTATCTATCTATCTATCTATCTATCTCTCTCTCTCTCCTCTCTCTCTCTCTCTCTCTCTCTCTCTCTCTCTCTCTCTCTCTCCTCTCTCTCTCTCTCTCTCTCTCTCTCTCTCTCTATATACTATATATATTATATATATATATATATATATAGAATTTACATACCCACATTAAAATGTACATAAAGCTATTATACCTCTAAGTATAAACATAAACATATATTGGGTCAGGCTTATTTCCGTACCGATGATGGCCGCTCGATAATTTTTGAAAAACTTTTATATTTTGCATGGCGTTAATGTTATCCCTGCGAAAGTCAAAACACCATTCGTTTTGTTAGATTACTCTGGTTGTAACAGGCGGTGAGCAAAATGTTTTGGACCCAGGTTTGGAGCCAAAATTTATCACTTAATAGAAGTAACATTTTAAGTCATATCTCCATATTGGTAATTCTTATACCAAATTTCATAGTGAGGGATTTGTTAGGGATACTTTAAGGTACATTTGGCCTTTTATGTTTTTTTTTGGGAAAATAATATTTCACCATGAAAATGAATCCGAAATATTGTGTTAAAAATCGAAGAAATTTCCATTTTCGTTGGTGTATTATTAAAAGAAGGAAATAATTTAACGCTATGAAATTTGGTGTGATGATACATACTGAAGTATGGTTTAACCTAAATCTTATTTGAAGTTTGTTAAATATTTTTAAAAAAAAAATTTACAGGGTGTCCAAAAATCAATTTTTCGGAAAATCGGTAATTTTGAACCTTAATATCTCTGATGGGGTAAGTGCTAAAAATCTGAAATTTCACACATTATACTACTACCATAGATGTTCCTTCACCTGCAATATTGACTTTGGTATTTGCTTTGGTTTAAGGGAAAATACAGCCCTTCAAAAATGCCAAAAAAAAAATTTTTTTTAAGTTGTATTATGATAGCATACGTAGGTTATTATAGTTCAAGACAATACATAGACAAATGAAATAGTGTGGCATCAAGGAGAAATGAAAACAATGTTAAAAAAAAATTTAATTTTAAGGTTAATATACATAAGAATGTACCATTATATCTACTGTAAATGACAAAATTAAATAAATAACTTGAAAAATTTATCTATATATATATATATATATATATATATATAAATATATATATATATATATATATATATTAATATAATATAGTATATTATTGTAACCGTAGTCGGTACATAGTATAAAATTTATAAAGGATATATGTAAGTGCTACAAAGATTTCTGGTACACAGATATAAGAAATCTTGTACAAAGCAAGTCCTGTATGCGAAATAACTGTTTCATTCCTTTTTTTTGTATTATCAAGGTCACCGAGGTGATTCTGTCACCAACGGCGTGCCATGGGGAGAGAGCCAGTTATGAAAAAGAGATCGGAGAG
>JABUQX010044860.1:5000-12500 GCA_015478945.1 Trachelipus rathkii | reverse complement strand
CACGGTGTAGAACCGGTGCGGTGCCTAGTTAGTAAACATTCGTAAACAACAATGTTGGTGTCTTTATATAGGTTTATAGGGTCTGTAGATTTCGAAAATAATGGTTTCAGAACCATCAAGAAAAGATAAAAATAAATAAATAAATAAATAAATAAAATTTCTTACACTTTTTATGTTTATAACTTCCAAATTTATGTTTTTACATACCCTAAAGCAGTAAATCACTAAATCAAACCACTATCCAACCTCCTCCTGTCCATCCTTGAACAATTGATCTATTTGATCTATTGATTAAGGTTACATTTTGAGTATCATTTTGGATAAACAACATAAAATCAAGTTCTTTATACAAAGATCAGACAATATATGCTGACGTAACAAAGTTTTCACATTAATAAAGCTTACTTAGTATCATCTGAACTATGAATATAACCCACAACAACAGTAAAGTAACTAACATAACATCCAAAAACGTAACTTATTCACACTTTGTCAAGCATATCTCTAACATAAACAATGTTAATTTTTACATTAAACATGGTAATATGTAACAAAAATTTACTATAACCTTGTGTAACTATCATATAGACCGGCGAAAGTATGCAGTCGACACAAAAGTTTTCATATTAATAAAGTCAACATAACATTACCAGAACTAAGAATGTAATGTACAAAGGCAAACCTGACACATCTTAAAGCAAGAATAAACTGCTAACATTAACAAAGAGCCACAACTTAACACCAGGTAAAGTAACTAACCAAGACTCACAAAAAATAATCCGATTTCATACTTTATCAACCAATCTCGCAACATGACAATGCTTAATTTACACTTAACATTAGTAACTATTTTAACAAAAAAGTTAGCTAACTTACCTAACCCTCATAATAACCCTAATGGGTAAGGCAAACAAAGGTAAAGTTTTTACTCTCTGTAAAGCTAAACTATGAGCATTACATACTTAGCAACCAACAACCAGACGAATAAACAGCCATCATCATCAATGTAGTCAATAAAGCGAACATACGAGGGAAGTAAAACAAGTTTTCATATTTTATAACATATAATTTTCATTGAAAAGAGCGGTTATATTAAATTACATAAAAACATTATTAAATAACATATAAATAATAAGTTTTATTTTAAATTATTAATTCATCTAATCAGGCGAAAAACATAGATTACAAGTTGGGTAAGCTCTATATATCTCTTTAAAGATTCAACATCCTTTGAAAGGATGTAAGTATAAATGCCTTCTGCAACACTAAACCATTTTCTGCATATTTTGATTCAGCAGACCACTCATTCTCTCATACAAGAGAGAAGTAAACTTATCCAAACTGATAGTTATTACGCACTCCTGTATTACTGTATTATACGGGAACCATTATGTTTCGGCTGTAAATGTCATAGAAACACCAGTGTGCTATATGTATTAAGTTCTCAAGTTTGTCAACATCGTTTAAGATGTGATGTTTAATTCGTTTTTTATTTTTAAGCAATGCTGGTAATATTTTCAGACGTTCGAACTGTGAAACCTATACACGTACGCATGAAGGTCACACAATCGATGGGTTTCCAATAGTTGCGTACATCAAGGGTTTTAATATTGTCACACGACGAGAGCACAACGTCTATTCTATTATCACCTCTCACACGGTCACCTCTGATAGATATTTCACTACTCGTCGATCCATTGGATAACATACCCTTATCCTCTAGCCATGCAGCTGCGATATCGATAATCTTGGATGAATCCATCAGCCACAACGAATAAAGGATTATATTATTTGAAACCTCTGGCAGGATACAAGCAATGTATCGGGTATCCATCGGTTGGACGATTAATAATAAATGACACATTGCTGAATAACAAAGCTCCTCGTGAGATATCAACAACAGACGTGGGAGATGCGGGGAGATGTCATCGTACCAGTACAGTGAAAAATGTCCTACTGACGGAAATCGTATGCATAAACACACCCCTTATAGGTAATGAGATTCTTTCTTTCAGCCAATCAGAAGAAAGTAAAACAAGAATACACGCACAAACGAACCATATCAGTTAAAAAGGGTATATATCTCGCTTAGACAACAAACCAACAACAACAACAACAACAACAACAACAACAACAATACATAGACAAGAATAAGTTCTTTATATACCAACAACGAATATAATGCTAACGTAACATTTGTTTTCACATTAATAAAGCTAACATAGGCATTACCAGAACTAAGATAATATTGTACAATAACAAAATCTAAACACACCTTACGCTAGAATAAACAACTAACATAACAAAGTTCCATACGTTAACAGCAGTAAAAGTACCTAGAACAGCATACAAAACGTAACCTATTCACACTTTTCAAGCATATCTCTACATATCAATGTAATTCTACATTAACAACTGATTTACGTAGCATTTAGAGTATCATTTCGGATAAACAGTAGCACAAAATGAGTTCTTTATATACTATCCATCGAATTATAATGTTAAACATAACAAGGTTTTCATATTAATAAAGCTAACATAGCATCATATGAACTAAGAAAATAATGTACAACGACAAACTAACACAACTTAAGCCCGAATAAAGGGTTAACATTAACAAAGTTCCACACTTAACACCTGTAAAGTAACTAACATTGCATACAAATCGTAACCTATTCATACTTTTTCCAAACATATCTCTAACATATTAACGTTAATTTTACATTGACATAGTAATATTTAACAAGGATTTATCATAATCTTGTCCAATTATCATACAGACCAACGAAAAACTGTAAACATAACAAAGTTTTATCCAAACATAACACAAAAATAAGTTCTTTATATACTAACCATCGAATATATGCTTAACCAACAAAGCTTTAGCGTCAATAAAGCTACCATATCATAACCGCAACTAAGAATATAATGTACAAAGGCAAACTTAACATACCTAGTGTATGAATAATCAGCTAACATCCTGAAAATTCCCTACTTGTCAAAGGTAAAGTAGCTAATAGGTCACGCAATACTCGATATGTTCCTACTTTTCTCACATATCAGCAACAGGTAAAGCCGCATCATTCTTAACAAAATCCCTTAAACAAAGTGACCAATCTATCCAAGATACCAACATCTGGAACTATGAATTAACACCATCTTCATCAAAGGGTCACTCGTTTTGAGTATAACATCAATTATCCTATGAATAAACATAGACATTAGCAAAATTCTAGGGCAAACCTAACATTACCCAGCAAAAACTTAACCTAGGCTCACGTTTCTAACACATCATCGTCAGTTAACACAGTAATATCTTACAAAAAAACTCATCATTTTCTCTAACAATCAGTGTTATTTTCACATTGTTCATAGTAATATTTAACAGAACCTACCTAACTTACGAATAAACAGTTTTCATTAAATCCAGTAAATCAAACCACCCATTCCCTGCAGTCCCCTACTCGTCCTACCCGCCTGTGATCTATTGAACTACTGATTCAGTCATATTTCAAGTATCATTTGACAAACATAACATAAAAATAAGTTCTTGCTATATACTAACCTACGAATATCTGCTTTAACCAACAAAGTTTTAGCATCATAAAGCTAACAAATATAACCGCGACTAGGAACTTAATGTACAAATGCAACCTAACATACCTCACGTATGAATAATCAGCTACCATCTGAAAAATTCCCTACTGATCAGGGTAAAGTAGCTAACAGGTCACCACAATACTCGACTTATGTTCCCACTTTTTGAGCATTTAGCAACAGGTAAAGCCTTATTATCTAACAAAATCCCTTAAACAAAGTGACCAATCTATCAAAGATGCCACCGTCTTGAACTATGAATTGACCACTATCTCATCAAAGTGTCACTCGTGTCGGGTATAACATCATTTGACCTATGAATAACGTAGACATTAGCAAAATTTAGGGGAAACCTGACATTATTCAACAAAAACTTAACCTAGGCTCACGGTTCTAAACACATCATCGTCAGTTAACACAGTAATATCTTACAAAACCTATAAATTTCTCTAACAAATCAGTGTTATTTCACATTGTCATAGTATATTTACATAACGTACTTAACTTACGAATAAAACAGTTTTCATTAACCACGAGTATCTAAAGAAACACATTACCTTCCGAGAGAAAACTCAAGGGGATGCGCCCCTTGAAAGGGTGTGAATCCTGGAGGGGGATCACCCGAAGGGGTGTAAGCGGGCTTTGGGCCTTACCCCTCCTACGCCCAAAGCCCGCTTACACCCCTTCGGGGTGATCCCCCTCGCAGGATTCACACCCTTTCAAGGGCGCATCCCCCTGGGTTTTCTCTCGGAAGTTAATGTGTTGCTTTATACTCTTGTTTAATGAAAACTGTTTATTCGTAAGTTAAGACGTTATGTTAAAATATTACTATGACAATGTGGAAATAAACTGATTTGTTAGAGAAATGATGAGTTTTTGTAAGATATTACTGTGTTAACTGACGATGATGTGTAGAAACTGAGGCCTAGGTTAAAGTTTTTGTTTGGAATAATGTCAGGTTGCCCTAAGACTTCTTGCTAATGTCTACGCTTTATTCATAGTCAAATGATGTATACTCGACACGAGTGACACTTTGATGAGATAGTGTCAATTCAAGTTCAAGATGGTGCATCTTTGATAGATTGGTCACTTTGTTAGGGATTTTGTTAGATAATAAGGCTTTACCTGTTGCTAATATGCTCAAAAAGTGGGAACATATCGAGTATTGTGTGACCTGTTAGCTACTTTACCTTGATTAGTAGGGAATTTTTCAGGATGTTAGCTGATTATTCATACGTGAGGTATGTTAGGTTTGCATTTGTACATTATATTCCTTGTCGCGGTTATGATTTGTTAGCTTTTTTGATGCTAAAACTTTGTTGTTAAGCAGATATTCGTAGGTTAGTATAAAAGAACTTATTTATGTAATGTTTGCCAAAATGATTACTTGAAATATACTTGAAATCGAGTATCAATAGATCACAGGCGGGTAGGACGGGTAGGGGACTGCAGGGATAGGTGGTTGATTTACTGGATAATGAAAACTGTTTTATTCGTAAGTTAGGTACGTTATGATAAATATTACTATGACAATGGTGAAAATTAACACTGATTTGTTAGAGAAATGATGAGTAGTTGTAAGATATACTGTGTTAACTGACGATGATGTGTTAGGAACGTGAGCCTAGGTTAAGTTTTTGCTGGGTAATGTTAGGTTTGCCCTAGGAAATTTGCAATGTCTATGTTTTATTCATAGGATATTGATTTATACCAAACGAGTGACCCTTTGATGAAGATGGTGTTAATTCATAGTTCCAGATGTTGGTATCTTTGATAGATTGGTCACATTGGTAAGGGATTTTGTTAGATGATGCGGCTTTACCTGTTGCTGATATGTGAGAAAAGTAGGAACATATCGAGTATTGCGTTACTGTTAGCTACTTTACCTTTGACAAGTAGGGAATTTTCGGATGTTAGCTGGATTATTTCATTACACTTAGGTATGTTGTTTGCTTTGTACATTATATTCTTTAGTTGCGGTGATATGATATGGTAGCTTTATTGACGCTAAAGCTTTGTTGGTTAAGGCATATATTCGATGGTTAGTATATAAAGACTTATTTTTGTGTTAGTTTGGATAAAACTTTGTTAATGTTTACAGTTTTTCGTTTGGTCTGGTATGATAATTGGACAAGATTATGAAAAATCCTTGTTAAATATTACTATGTCAATGGTAAAAATTAACGTTAATAATGTTAGAGATTATGTGTGGGAAAAAAGTATAATAGAGGGTTTACGATTTGTATGCAATGTGGTAGGTAACTTACAGGTGTTAAGTGTGGAACTTTGTTAATGTTAACCCTTTATTCGGGCTTAAGTTGTGTTTAGTTTGTCGTTGTACATTATTTCTTAGTTCATATGATGCTATGCTAGCTTATTAATATGAAAACCTTGTTATGTCAACATATATTCGATGGGATAGTATATAAAGAACTCATTTTGTGTGGCTATGTTTAATCGAAATGATACTCTAAATGCTACGTAAATTCAGTCTTAATGTAAAAATTAACATTGATATGTTAGGAGATATGCTGAAAAAGTGTGAATAGGTTACGTTTTGATATGCTGTGCTAGGTACTTTACTCCTGTTAAGTTAGGAACTTTGTTAATAATAGTTGTTTATTCTAGCGTAAGTTGTGGGTGTTAGATTTTGTTATTTTACAATATATTCTTAGTTCTGGGCATGCGTATGTTAGCTTTATTTAATGTGAAAATGTTACGTTAGCATATATTCGTTGGCTGGTATATAAAAGAACTTATTCTTGTACTATTGTTATGTTGTTGTTGTTGGTTGTTGTTGTTGTCTAGCGAGAATATATTTACCCTTTTGAACTGATATGGTTCGTTTGTGCGTTGTATTCTTGTTTACTTCTTCTGATTGGATGAAAGAAAGAATCTCATTACACTTAAGGGTTGTTTATACACTATTTTCTTCAGTAGGATAGTTTTCGCAATGGTGATACGATGACATCTCCCTCCATCTCTACGTTTGTTGTTGATATCTTTCACGAGGAGCTTCGTTATTCCCAGCAATGTGTCATTTATATTTAATCGTCAACCGGATAGGGATACCGATACATTGCTTGTATTCCTGCCAGAGTTCAAATAATAGACCTTTATTCGTTTGTGCTGATGGATTCATCAAGATTATCGATATCGCAGCTGCATGGCTAGAGGATAAGGGAATGTTATCCAATGGATCGACGAGTAGTGAAATATCTATCAGAGGTGACCGTGTGAGAGGTGATAATAGGATGAATAGGTTACGATTTGTATGCAATGTTAGTTACTTTACAGGTGTTAAGTGTGGAACTTTGTTAATTGTTAACCCTTTATTCGGGCTTAAGTTGTGTTAGTTTGTCGTTGTACATTATTTTCTTAGTTCATATGATGCTATGTTAGCTGTATTAATATGAAAACCTTGTTATGTTAACATATATTCGATGGATAGTATATAAAGAACTCATTTTGTGCTATGTTTATCCGAAATGATACTCTAAATGCTACGTAAATCAGTTGTTAATGTAAAATTAACATTGATATGTTAGAGATATGCTTGAAAAAGTGTGAATAGGTTACGTTTTGTATGCTGTGCTAGGTACTTTACTGCTGTTAAGTATGGAACTTTGTTAATAATAGTTGTTTATTCTAGCGTAAGGTGTGTTAGATTTTGTTATTGTACAATATATTCTTAGTTCTGGTAATGCTATGTTAGCTTTATTAATGTGAAAATGTTACGTTAGCATATATTCGTTGGCTGGTATATAAAGAACTTATTCTTGTACTATGTTATTGTTGTTGTTGTTGTTGTTGTTGTCTAGCGAGAATATATACCCTTTTGAACTGATATGGTTCGTTTGTGCGTTGTATTCTTGTTTACTTTCTTCTGATTGGCTGAAAGAA
>JABUQX010044858.1:0-35000 GCA_015478945.1 Trachelipus rathkii | reverse complement strand
TTGCCAATCTTACTCTACTCAAATTTCTATCGAAATTAAGAAAGAAACTACAAGTGCATCAAATTCTTTTTTAAATCGATAGAAACAATACTAAGAAAAAAATTCTCAATTATAATTAAACAGTTTACTCAACCTATATAAACAAAACTCTGAGAATATTACTACAATAAGAAAAAATTACCAAAATTTTACGAATTCAACGATAAATATGTCATTCTTTTACGGCGTTGAAGCTAGCTACATTGTTGCGAGAAATGTGGTGAGAACGAAACCGAAAAAAGGTGAGTGAGATTTGTTTCGGAGGGATCGAAAAATATTCGCAGGCTCCACGACAGGGACGTACGATAACAGCAAAACCTATCTTTATAAAATTTTGAAATAATTATTAGTAATAAAGCGAAATATAAATTTTTGTTCTGATAATAAATATATTTTTTCTTAAATTATTCATATGTTATTTTTTCATACCACGTCTTAGGACGATTTTCCTTTATTATTTTGATGGTGATATCTAATTTCCTTAGAACGATTTTTACAATATTTGTTATAAATGAATAACTATCGATGTTAAAGGAATTGATGCAAAATGTTCTTGTTTCTGACTCGTGGAAACGTTCGAGATAATCGAAAACCTCTGATTCTCGAGTAAAAATAATATTTTCCCAATCGTTTTCATTTTCTTCTTTCTTTTTCGCTTTATCGGATATCTCAGTCAAGAATTCGTGCTTCAAAAGACTGTCGCGAGCCAAGGTTTGACTACCATTTCTTTCATTATCTGAGTGAACGTCAGTTCTTTGTTTTTTTTCTCCTTTGACCAAATTTGTATTGCTGGGAATCTTTCGCTTTCCTGTTTGACGCGCTTCATCTGACATTATTATTCGCCATCGAATAAGTGGTTTCCCATTAAAATCTGGGGAATTTATCAATAGTTCGCGTAAGTTATTATTTATTTCATAGTGTGCATTGCTTCTATTCAAAGATTCATACTCAACCAGTAAAAATATTTTATTTTTTAAATTTTCTTCATTCAAAAACTTATCAAAATTGAGTTGTAAAATTTTCGGGCATGTCGACTTTTTCAGAATTTCGACAATATCAAAATGGTCGGTGTCAGTTGGATCTAAATAAACCTTCAGTTTTTCTAAGTTTTGTGTGTGGTTTAAAATACTATGCCAATTGTTGAAAGGTTCAGTTTCAATTTCGCGCAGATTATAGAACCGAGTTAATGGTTTGGCAAAAAATGTCAAATTTGTACCCCTAATTTCTAAATTGTTCAAATTTGGGAATAACTTAGTAATTAGCTCAAAGTTTAACGTGAGACCTTCCAACCTATAAATATTATACAAAACTATTTTTAACTTTAGCACATTCCCAAGTTCATAAGATGGATAAAAATGAATGAGTTTTGAAAATATTGTATTGAAGTTGTTGACATCTTCGTGTTTCAACTCGAGAAATCCGTCAGCCACTTTTATTCTCCTAGCCAAATGGTTTTTAAAAGTTTCAACACGCCACCTGCCCATTATTCTACGATGAACGTCTGTGTGATTTCGAATGAAACCCGGCCAAAAATCATATTGGGTTAAGAACCACAAAACTAACTTAATGCTATAATAAAAGAAATTGTGTATAATAGGGATTTCAATCTCGTAGTCGCCACGATTGAAAAACCTTTCGAACATTTCATATTGAAAACCCTCAACAAATTTTGCAAATGGTGGCGTATGGGCAATATTCGTCGAAGTGTGAAATTTCCAATCGATGATTCTTCCTTCGTTTTCGACGTCAACAGCAACAACGACTCTTTTAGGAAAATCTGAAATGTCTGGGAATTCTATTTTTTTCAAAGAATTACTGGTAAGCGATGGGTAAATCGGGAACAATCCTTCTATCATCGAAAAATTCAGAATAATTTCTATTATCGTTTCAATATCGGAATCATTAATTAATCGAATTAAGTAATCAATATCTATCTCTGCGGGTTTGTGGTAGCCGTTTATACATATGCTGATTTTGTCTATTGAACCATATAATGATAATAATTCGTTCAATGCATGATGATCATCATCGTAGATGTAATTATAATCCATCGTTAGTTCTAGCAGCTTATCGAATTTTGAACTTTCCTCTGATGATTTTTTAAACCCGAATATTTTAAATCCCTCGTTGTGTATCTTCTTATTCACGCCTTCCTTTTGGTGATTATCGTTGTTAACGCCACACCGACATTTTATTTCGAAATCAACTAAATTCGGAAAGGTTTTCACAACGTCTACAATATTCACCTTTTCGCGGATGCTATTTGTAATTAAATTTAGCGTATTTATTTTAAATAAAGGTTTCATTTCGTGTATCGTTTTGTTGAAAGTGGTCCAATCGTTTATAGTTAATATTAAGGTATTTACATACGTGTACGCGCTATTTAATTCGCTCAAACATTTAGCTCCATTTTCTATCGTGAAATATTCCGCCATGGTTAGAACTACAACGCTAGGAGTCATTAGCTTGTCATTTTTATAAGGCGCTTGCACTAAATTTTCAAGCGAGGTTACGAGAGATGAAGGATCATTTTGTATTTCGCGTAGCGTTAAAAACTTATCCAGGTCGAGAAAGTTTCCATTGATGAGAAACGCCTTTTGCATATAGTAGCTCTCGATGCGTTTTGGGCGCATGGCGGTCGAAACATTGAACACGTCTTCAAAATTTAGGTATTCGTAAATTTTATATATCACGTCATCTGGCATTGTAACCAAAGACATTTTTTTACGATAGTGCTATTTGTCCGAACGATGATTTTAAAAACAATTTTAAAAGTCGTCCGATTACCTTTCCGCTAGCCGTTGTCGGTTGTTACTGAAGATGGTAAAAAGCTCTCGCGTTCCACGAACAACTCTCTACGAACAAAATAGGAAGACGTTAATTCCTTTCCGGTAGCTATCGCTCAAGGATTTGAAGTTCTCACAACACTGAGCCGAATTTTATAAGCGAAGTATAATAACGCATGAGTATTTCGGAATAAAAATTAATTAGTTAATATATCAAAAATATATTTATTGTCACAAAATAAATTTTATTTCACTTTATCACTAATTATTATATTAATAATTTCATTTTTTTTATAAAGAACCGGCTTCGCAATTTCCCTAGATTGAGGTCATTTTATCGTAATTTTTTCCACGTTTCTTTTTTTTCTAAGGATAAAGAGCGAGTACAAAGAAAAATATTTTATTAACGGAAGGATAAAAAAAGAAACACAACAAAATATTCTATTACCAGAAGGTAATTGAGGCAAAATCGCGAATTTTTTTTGGTTGAAAGAAATTTCAAGGTTGACAAGCCGAGGCTTGCTCCTTACGGAGCAAGGCTTGCCCCTGAGCACGTGCTACGCACGTGCATAAGGCTCGCTTCGCTCGCCCGAGAAAACCGTGTCTTGAGGGCCATTTCTGGGCACTTTTGGCGATGATGATAAAATTATAGTGACCCCCGTTACCGAAAACCTCCGGTTTTTTTTTAAATATATAATATGATTAGTTAGTTCTATTTTTATCAGTACAAATTCAATTTCCTTTCAACCAATTCCAGTGATGAAAAAAACTCAGAATAGAATCCATCATTTTGCAGTCAAAACTACTCACTTCAAATTTGAAACCTTTCTTGTTTTTCGAAAGTCCTACGATATCGTCTATGATCTCGCTCGGTCCGACCTTCTCGCGTCGAAGCGTTAGGTCGTCAAAATTAAAAACGACCACGCTTCCATCATCATCACCATCTTCTTTTCCTTCTTTTGTCATTCCTCTTCCGTTTCGAGATAGCCTCGTGAAAGATAATTTAAGCTTCTCCTCTTTTCGAAGTTTTCGAGCCACCAACGAAAGGGTTTGAAGATTTTTAAAAAAGGAAATCGCTGTCCGGTCGAAATCTTTCGTGCTTTCTTGAAATACGTTCTTCATTTTTTGAATTACGTGTTTCTCAAGCGCGGCGGTGGACGGAGGGTCTCGATGAATCTCGGAGATTATCAAATGTTTTATCTCCAACGATTTGATGAAACTTAAATTCTTGCTGCCTAGAATATAAAATTCGGCGTCGTCAAAAAATGTTAATCGGAGAATTTCCAGATTGGGAGTTATTTCTAAAATATTTTCGGTGGATTTCCTATTAGTGAACCGTATTGTCAGATCTTTTACCTTTGAGAAATCGTTGTGGAGCTGTGGGCATGTCAAACACTTCCTCGACTTTTCAAACATCACGTTCAATCCCTCCAAATCCAGTTTTTTGACGTTAGGAAATTGGGCAGCGATACTCTTCATGTCCATCGAGCTTCGGACGACGGGATAAAACTCGCTTTGACCACTATACTCTATTACGTTTTCTTTAAGAATTTCCAAGTGCTCTATTTTGGGTAAATAAACGTTGATAGAAACGCAAAAAACCAGGTTTGGATATTGATATTCTTCGATGATTATCGTAATTGATTTCAAATTCGGGTATGCGTTTTTTAGGCGCTCAAAGACTAAAATGTAAGCCGACTTTTCGAACCCAGAATAGCGAAGAATCGGCAGTTTTACGGATTTTACGGTATCGTCCGTTCCTCCCTTCAAAACGATTGTAATTGTCTGCAAATAAATTTCAACCGCCGAAGTGTCATAAATATATTGTGAAGTATCCCCGAGCATCTTCTGGAAGTTAACTCGACTGTTTCCTTCTGCGCATATTCTTTTAAGATCCGGCACGACTAAATCGCTGCACATCTTCGCCCAGATGGATATTTCTTTACTAAAGCTAAAATCAAAAGTTTACCATTATTTGGATACAGTCACGAGCAAAGGAGAAGTGGGTTGTTTCCTCTCGAGTAGCATAATGCAATAGATAAATTTTTAAAACTAAAATGGTGTATGATATTTTTCCTAAAATCTTACAACGTGTGGTATTAAAAAATGGGTCTCGTATTGACGAGATCGTAAAATAAAAATTTGAAATTGCAGATCGATCATCATCATCATCATCATCAGCAGCAGCAGCAGCAGCAGCAGCAGCAGAAGCGTCGAACAAACACACCACTCACTATTTCGCTTTTTCAACTTCGTACGTGACAGGGAGTGCACTAGAAAAAAAAATTAATTCTTCGATAGGAATACGTAAGAAAAATAGTAATAAAAAGTAAGATAGATTTTTATTTTTATTAATCTATCGTGTAGAGTTTGCATTTACATAAGCGTTATAGCTTCGTTTCATGCGGGAATCTCGTTCTACTAAAAGGGGTAGCGAGAAGAGAAGGAAGCGGTGGAGGCGGCGGAATTTGTGACGATGCTAGTTTTGGTGGAAGTGTATGACCGGTAAAAGAACCGGTGGATGTTGAATAAATTCTCTCGGCGGCGGGTTTTTGTCTTTTCAAAGATGGATACGACGGGAAAGAGTCTTCGAAGAGGAGAGGCATCGGTGGGGGCGAAGAGTGGATTGGGGTTGTTGATGGTGGAGAAGGAGATCTCATAAAGGTCGGTAGGCTGTTGTTATCTTTCCCCGTCGGGTAGCTTCTAAGAGTCGACGTTGAGAAAGGTTCCCGATATCTCTTTAAAGAGGAAGTGTGAAACGGATACTTAAACTCGAAGGGATCACTTATGCGATAATCATCGCTGAAACGTAAATTCTTAGTATCGTTTTTATTATCGCTCCTTTCCTTGTTAACTTGTATCGTAAACGTAAGTCCTGAATCTCGCGTTAATTTATTTTCTTTCTCTTCGTTTTTCGCGAATGAATTATTTTCATCGTCATCATCATCATCGCGGGTTTTTTCAATCATCTTCTTGATTTCATCTAGGCTGTTAAATCTTTCTTTATTTTTCTTTTTTTTAGTTATTTTAGCGCATCGGCTCTTAATGATGATTTTGCGTATTTCGTTCAAAATCATCGCTATAGCGAGAATGACCAGAATCGGAATTGAAACGATCATGGCTTTATACCACCCGTTTTTATTCCAGAAATAATCGAGATTTTCGATCGCGGTATTGAAAAATTCTCCAATATTCCAAAACGAAGACCAGGAGGGTTCACCGATCGTTTCGCACATACTGACGCACTCCAGGGAAAGGTAGATTCCGCAAAACTTGGAATTAACAGAGAGTCTTCGAGAAAATTAGACTATATCCGATTGTTATAAACCGGCCCTAAATATCAGAATTTTGGTGCTCCTTGTATCCGACTAATCTGTAGTCTCACATTATTAACGAAAGCGTTTCTTAAAAAAATTTTAATTTTTTTCATCCAAAAATTTATTTCAAAATATATTGGAACAGTTTTTATATGCATGGGTTCAGGAGCTCAAAAGAATGATGGAATTAAAATTAATTCCGTGCGTTTTCGCAAACCTTTAGCATACACTGACGCTCTTACTGACGCAGAAGAACCTCTCCATTTTAATTTCAAAATGAAAAATTTCGTTATCTCTGCTTCTACATTTCATGCAAACCGAAAGATGGGACGTAATGGGTAAGGCGTTTCGCTCGATTAAATATAGTATTGATTATAGACGATAAAGCACCACAAGCGCGTTCCCAAATGGCTCGAGCGCTTAAAGCGATGAGATTGTTCGCTTCCTTGCAGTAGTACGCGCAGGAAACACGCCACCGGATCCGTCCCGCCGAGCTATAGGCGCTCGAAGATGTGCGCTGAGTTATAAATGGAATTATAGAATCAGAAAAGGGTTTTATTTTATATAAATCTTTTTTAAACTAATGCAATGGGACACATAGGAACAAGAATAAAAATATTTAAGAAATAAAAAAATATATTACTTCGAGATGGACGCCGTTGGCGCTCTCCGTCTTTCTACATTGCGTCGTGGCCTTGCTATTGACTCTACTGTAGACATTTTTACTTTTTATTTCATGTATTTATTAATATCCGGGATTAAGATCTTTAAGTGAAGGGAGCAGTTTTCTCGCAGAGAATCTAAAACCCCTTTCGTTTTCGATATAAAGAAGAAGCGTTCAGCGACTTCCTATTATGGTTAAGATGTGCTCAGTGAGCGTCCAGCCAGTTGCGTACAGTAGTGGTTGTACTCATAAAACTACAGCTAAAATATGATGTTGTTGTTGTTGTCTTGTGTTGTGTATTTTCCTCAGGACCCGAGATTATGGTTTCCGTTGTGACTCGAATTTTTCAGCACCTCGTGCTCAGCGTATGCTCTGGCGGCGGTTTAGATTGCGTGGGTAAGCAAATACGATTTTCGCGACCTTTCGGCAAAGGAAAGATTAAATCGCAATTTCGCTTAAGACAATAGCTAATACGTAAAAATACTGACATGAACTACAATAATAATGACAATAATAATAATCAATAACTACATAAAAATATTATTAATAAAGGAGTCAAATAATAATAATAATAATAAAAAGATATCCCAATACTCAAATAATAATATATAAACAAATAAAAAATAAACCCTAAATGTTAATTAAATAATTCATTATGACTGATTTTAAAGCAGTTTAAGCAGTAAAAGCGTGTAAGCAGTAAAACAAAAGAACGCCCTACTAATCCCCATTTTGTTTGTTGTAGAGCAACAGGTTTTATTACTTACCTGTGTTACTGCTTTATAGTCTGTAAATGTAATGTTTTTAATAAGTTACACACCATTCGTAAGAGGAAAGATTTCTGTACAACAAATATTATTCAGACACTTCAGAGGTTGTTTCTCTTTTCTGCACAAAATACTTTTAAAAGCTGCTTTTAAGCATTATTGGCATGAAGCAAAATAAATAAATATAGAAGAAAAAATCAATGAGTAAATAAATTTTCATTGAAAGAGTTAAAGCATTAAAGCAGTAAATCAGTAAAGCAGTAAACAAAGGCCTACTATTCCCTGTGCTAGGAAATTGAGCTATTGATTTACTGTGTTTACTGCTTTAAAACTGATTCAGGGAGTTTCGGAGAAGGTAAAAATCTGACCAACGCCGTACTCTCGGCACAAATTTTTTTGTTTTTTCTTCTAAAAGTCTTACGTATTGAGATATGGGAAAGTGAAATGGAGAATTGGCGGGGAAGTTAGGGGAGTAATAGATATTGCTGTCACACAAAATCCACCTTAGCTGCACTGGTATAACTCCAAGCATGGTGTTAAAAAGCTGGTTTTAGAATTTACTTAAATTCGTTTTTACGTGTTGATATGTTTTTCTCGTATTGGTATTATCATTACTGAGCGGATACCCTTTATGTAGTGTTTTCTAGTTGTATGCAGTTTTTATGTGTGTCGACACACCGGCGTGAGGTGCGGTGCGGGGTTGCGTTATTTTGGAATCTCGATCCAATCGCGACGGTAACGTGCGTAGCGGTGCTTTTAGTACGAAATGATATGTCAGTGGACCCCTCCGGATTGCGAATGCGAGATTTTAAGATTGATTAAAATAAAGAGCTCAGTAGTATTGCTGGTAGTGCGGTTGATTAAGAGAACCTCATACACGCAGAGATAATCACAAATCATTATCAGTAGTAAGCCCTAGGAATTTAATTGAAGGGTAAAATTTGAAATATATAAGTGGTGGCGGAGTGTCTCTCTCAAGGATTAGTGCAGTGACTCAAAAAGACGCATCTGTTTTAAGGTGCGGTGCCGGGGTATCTATTCTATGCACTCGGGTGGCGTGACAAACAATAATTTTTGAATAGGGATGTCGGAGTGAGTAGGTGAACTAACTTCAGTGCTTTATGCATTTTACTCTAAAATTGCCGTGTCCATACCAAAACTCTTCGATGTCTCAACCATACGTAATATATATTTGATGTGATAATATATAGTAAGCTATACGACATATATATCTTCGTAAATCGTTATTTTTTACTATATATATATGACTTTAATATTTTTAATAGTATATATATATTATATAATATTGTAATAAATTATTATATAATTGTGTATATATTTCTCAGTATACAGAATTTCTATTATAGGCCAATAAATATATACTAAAATGGAGACTTCAGGTTATTATTTTCTTATATAATTATTATATTTAATATACTTATAGAATATAATATTTTATTCAGGATATATATCAGTTTACTTTGATCGTTTATCAGGGAATGTTTTTAACTTTTATCATCATATATCTTCAAAGAAGACTTTATAATCGGTAATTAGTTATAGAATTTTTTTATTATATACATTGAAATTTCTGTAGCGGGTATTATATATATAGGAAACAAAGTTTTTCATATATACTAGACTAGTATATATATATAATTGCTATGCTTTTTTTTTGAAAGAGTGTCAGGTTTTATTTTATATAAAGTCTATATAATATCTCACGTAGTGGCGTTAGGTCTATTTAAAGAACAATAATAGTTGATATATAAATATATGACTTATTACCTATTTAAATTTTCACCACCTGATAATATATTTTTTTCGGTATATAAGTCACTTTCTTACGTGATAATAAACGTAACAATCATAGTTAGACTGAGATATTCTATAGTAAAGTATAAACCGGTTAAAATTGGCTTTATTATTACATTCTACCTCTCCATACTATCATAATCTTTTAGCAGTATCATATAGATTATTACTATAGTATAGGTTTGTATTATAGTTTATTTATCTCACGATGAAGTCAGAGTATTTGCAATAACTGAGTATAATATAGTGAGTATTATTTTTTATAGTAGTAACTATAATACCTCAGAGTTAGGTATTATATATATATATGATAAGGTATATAATACATAAATTAATATAATAATATAATCTGTAAGTTCTTTTTTTCATGACGATAAATACAATAAGCGTGTCCATCCCGGTATATCTTTATATAATTCCGATATATAATATAAGTATTCATATATCTCAATTTTATATTCTTTGGAAGGGCATTCTCTTTTTTGAATCCTCAGACTGTGAATTGAGTAAGGATGACGTGGGAATATGGATTACTCTCGTTTTCTAGAGTAGGTGTATGGGATTGTGTATAGTGTAATATCTTCGTTGAATAGTTTGGAGGAAATATTATCCATTTTCATACCACTAAGTAACATTTCTTACATCCAGAAAAATTAGGAAATATGGTTTGAGTTGCATTGACGATGAGGATTGTGCAATGTACCTCGCACTTCATAGGTTGTTTGATCCTGCAACCCTTTCAAACCCCTTATATATATATAAGTAATATATATAGTATATATTATTATATATAGATTATATATATATATATATATATATATATATATATATATATAAGTTATATTATATTATAAAAAGAAAACATTTTTGCATATTGTAGATAGAAATATTCATTTTTACAAAAAAATTAGAGCTCACTTTCATTGTGCGATTGTCTGGACGGGCGTTAGAGTCGGATAAATAGGCACGATGGAAGTTATGTTGGGTGAAATATTTAAATTTATATTCTATTGATTTTTCTAAAACATTTTTTGTTTATTTGCATAAAAGATTTTAATTTAAAAAATGTTTTATATGTTTTTTTATTATATATTTAAAAAAACACTGGAAATGGTTTAAATACAAAAGCGGTTTCTTTAAGTAAAATGAGTAATCTATTGTCCAGTTTTAAAATTAGGTGTGGAAGACTCAACAAAAAATTTTGACTTTCTTTTCAATGAAATGAGTTGGGAATACTTTATGGTGAAGATTTGTAATGATTCCTCCATATTGCCGCAATGGTCAAAACTACGATATAAGACAATGTTTATAATTGCAAAAAAAAGGTTTTGTGTAATTAATTTTATAAAACGTAATAATAATTAAAGAGACTCTTGAAATTATTTTATTATGAAAAAAATGATTTTTTTGTATAAAGAATAGAAAAAAGTAAAAGACCAAAGGACTTAGAAGGGAAAGATATTGTGATTGTAATAGAGTCTGTCGACTTGCACAAGTGTTGTGCTGTGCCGTGCGTAATATGTTGTTTAGGTAAAAGAGTGTTTAAGTATGAAGCTATAAATGAATGACTCATAGATATATTTGAAAAGAAATTTTTGAATAGCTTACATTGATATCACAAGATGAATATGTGTAGTATTAGAAATTAATAATAGATTCGTATGGTCTGTAATGAGTTACGGATATTATGAGGTTCGTAAAAAATCGTTAGTTTTAATGACACATATGATTGTCTAAGTAATGAAGTAAAATGTCGATATGCCTCATCGTATATTTGAAGTTAATGGGGAGAATTCTACTTTGCAACTATTTACATTTCTATAATATTTGGTTAGTACGTCATTCGCGTGGGGCTGGGAAAATATTGCCCCATCGCGACGACACGCGCCGTCTCGCGTGTTACGCCTGCGGGGCGCATGCGGCGGGGTCGCGAGGTTACGCTGAAATATTGCGCTGCTGGCGCACGCGGCGGCGGGAACGGCATAGCTATTCCGATTTGAGGTACGGTTTCGATTTTGGAAATAGTAGTGTGAGACGCCGGGCGTGAAGGAGAATTCGGCTGGATTTAAGGATTTAAATGGGCAAAAAGATCTCTTAAAAAGGTCAAATGGAAACCACGAAGCAAGGTCCTACCCTTGAGGCAACTTCATTTTAACTATAAAAATATCTGATCACAATGCTGCCGTGCCTCGGAATACAACTTTTAATTGTTCGATATCAGTGTTCATATGTGACAGCAGTTATTTTTCACAAGTATCTAGGTTTCTTTTTATTCTATAGATGTAGTAGGGTTAGGGTGATTTTTACGCTACGAACCATAACGAGACTAGAAAAGGAAGACCCATTCTTAGCAACCTAATGATATAATCTAGAAACGGCAGAATCGATTTCTACTCAACCCAAGAACAATTCTCTGGAAACGATAAGATAAGGGATCAGAGTTAGTTATCTCGCCTTCTATTCTTAGGATCAAGGTAGTGCTTCTTGCTTTGAGTGAAAAAATGCTAAACCTTAAGTTCGCATATACTAGGAAGAATTGTTCGATCTAGCAACTCTCTCACGAAAAGTAACAAATACGGCTCTCCCTGGGTACCTTATGACCTAAGGAGGATAGCCACCCTATTAGGGCTATTCTAGGCTCAGGGAGGATAGAAAGGGCTTGAAAGAATTCGAAAGTCTTTGCGTCGGCACTCACGCTCGCAATAGAGTGTCATCTTTGTTGGCACATAATGTAGAGCATATCAGTTAAATGTGCATCCATCATTCCTTTTGTGTAGGACTACTTAGGCTTACATACGGCTTGAGCACTCATTTTTGGCACTTATTGGCAGATACCTATAGATTTGTTACGTCTTAGAAACACTGAAGTAGGACACCCCTAGTCATTCGACCATCTCCGTCGTTAGGTGTAATAGCGGCGCCGATCAATGTTAAATTCTCTCAGCCGTTATAAGATTGTTTGAAATATAACTATCAATTAATTCCTGATTCATCAAAGCTGAACCATCAATATAGGTGTCATCAAAGGATGAACCATCAATATATGATAACCATCAAGAATGAACGGATCAGATGGGCCCATCAAAGTATGTTAACGGGATCAATGAGGTTCGGGAGATGCGGCGCGATCAATTTGAGTGTGGACTACATCAGTCAAACGAACTAGATGCTATAGCCAGGAACAAAGTTCGAGCATTCAAATAGTTGAGCTCCTATCAAAATTTATAGGCATCAAAGTTTTTGAGTGCATTGAGACAAGATGGATCAGGCGATCATAAGCGGACGCGCGCATCAAGTTGAGGGGTTGAGTTGTCAACAGATATCCGAGATTAAATTAATCGATCCAAAATGCAAAGGTAAATGTGTGTGTGTATCTGTGTGTGTGTGTATCTGGTGTGTCGTGGACGGTAAGCGTAAGTGTAAGTTGTCTAAAAACTCCAAATAAACTCTTCATCAGATTCAACAAATTGTATTTTTCTCGAGTTGGATTATGGGTCGAGTGTACTAGTCTTCCGATGTTTGCCCGATCCACGATCGTGATGATCGTGTGAGAGATTGTATGGGAAAGAATGAGACTTTTTCGTTTGTAATGCTTGGCGCTATAGTGTTGTGTGTGATGTAGATGTGGTGTGTGTTGCTGCTCGTGTTCTGTGTGTCTGTTGCTGTTCTCTGTGATGCTCGCTCAAGATGTCTAATGGAGTGTGTTTAGCAGTCTTTATGGCTCGCGGTATTGTAATGTGGAATACAGTGTTCATTAGCTGTATTGTGTGTGTTGCTGAGTTTCGTCGGGCGATTTGCTCGTTGATAAAGGGAGGCACGGCCAAA
Source organism: Trachelipus rathkii (assembly GCA_015478945.1). Taxonomy (NCBI): domain Eukaryota; kingdom Metazoa; phylum Arthropoda; class Malacostraca; order Isopoda; family Trachelipodidae; genus Trachelipus; species Trachelipus rathkii. The sequence continues at coordinate 21,787 of JABUQX010044858.1, read as the reverse complement.
TTATTAATCGCGTTGATCGTGTGATGTGTGTGTGTTGTGTTTAAAATATGTCTATGGGTGTGTGTGTAGCTGTAGGTGTGAGCGAGGGTATGTGTAATCAGGGTGGGTGTTTAGGTTTTTCTAAGCTGTTATGTGTGTAGTGTTTGTTATGGGTGTATGTTTATCTAAGGTATGTGTTATATGTTTATATCTGATGTGACGTGTGTCTTCGTTGTTGTGTGTGATGATGGATGTAAGGTTTGAGTAGCAAACAGCTTTTCGCGACTGTAAGTGAGTATAGGAAATATTTAGTATAGTTTCGAAATGGTAAAGTGATTTTCATAATATAAGTACGTATAATATAATATAAGTTTTGATTAATTATAAAAGATATAATTGTATAATATTTTTTAATTTATTATTAGTATGTATTATACTAGTTATTTACTCATAGATAGATATAAATATAAGTTATATATAAATATAAACTATGATTTATTATTATAATATAACATAATATATATAATAATATATATAATATAAGAAGCGCTAGGGCTTGCATAAAGATTTGGTGACTTTAATTTGAAAAGAAGACAATACCAACGGTCAAATCAAGTTCTGTATTTAATTTTAGAAATATACCATATTATTTTAAGTGAGACGAAACAAGGAAATATTCTCACTCTTCAAACATGAATGATCAAATATAATACGCAATGAAAATATAAAAGTAATCACGAAAGCCATAAGTACCCTCTTTGTTCGAGAATAAATCTCTGTCTGATAGATTTTTTAAAGAGTTGGAAATGCAAGTCGCAGCCTATTTCCATGATTGAGTTTTTTTAAGATTGTTACTCTACGGGACTCTTACAGTATTTGTAGGTAGATGTCAAATTTGCTGATCGAAATCTCAAGGTCGCAGCCTTTTCTCTTGAAGTTTATCGCTCTTGCCAGAGAGGATTTCTGAATGTGAGTGATAGCCTTTCTTCGCTGATATTTTTCTTAGTGAGTGATCTATAAAATAATTGAATCTGACTGAACTGATCTGACTGTAGAGTATCTCAAAATGGATTTTTAGGACGCGAGGTTTTTGATTACGAGGCTGTATTTCTCAGTTAGTGCTTTCGACTTTGACTTATGCTAAATTTTGCTCGCACGAAACAAATAATAGAAATAAAGTACGAACATAAATTAAAATGTTACAAAGTTATAATTGGACGGAGTGCGACGTGATCTTAGTTCCTGCGCGCAAACACGGGAGTGAGAAAGCTCCTTTCGAATTTGCTGCTGATTTGCTACTGGTTACTAAATAATGTATTATCAAGATAATAATAACTAAATTCAAACTACTTGTCATCTCAAATTCATAGCAGTATTTATTATGAATGACCTCTCGTAGACAACTCACTACAAACAATGACGCGAAAAAATAGGACCTCGTGTTTGTTATTTTTGTCGTTACACTTGAGGGTTCATCGTTTTGTATAACTACTGAAATTTGAATAATATATTTCGACAAGTGTCCGACATCAGAGTTCAGACAGACACCGAGAGACTCTAAAAATTAAGATCTTATATACACAACGATGTTAGGTCGGCAACTAACTTTGATAGTTAATAATGTTACTCTCACATCAATCGAGGAAGATGTGCATTTAAACACGCTAGTGCATTTTACGAATAGTTGGATTGATATATTCAGAGTCAGAGTCTATAATTACATTACCGTTACACGAAACGAATATTATTGAATGAAGCCCGATGTAAAAGATATTCAAAAGATATGTTATACATAGCATTCACTCTCACACTTATTGATTATGAGTTTGCAGTAGCGTTAACGTTATTCACCAGCTTGACAACTAACGGCCAGCATTTTTCGCATTATACGACCATATCTTACACTCGCCAAGGAGTCGATGACGTCTTTGTTGAAATCCAGTTTTTCAGAATCGTGATCGCGGAAAACTCGATTTGACCAGACTGGCGCCAGAGACGTAAGTTTTCAAAGTTTGTAGTTACGAGAGAACCAGTCTATTGACAATAGGGAAATATTGTTGTTAAAGTTAGCGAAGTATAGCTTTGTAGATGTAGGTTCTTTATGTTGAGAAATCTCTCGCATTTCACTCACGAATAAAGGATATGTCAACAGAAGGAAAGCCAGGGTTCCCTAAGTGTAATTCGAATTAAGGACGTCAGCTCACAAGCAGTTCGCTAGTGGAATTACAAAGAATGAATTTCTGCCCATATCCAAATTTAAAATGATGAAAGAAATCCATATCGTAAAGGAGAGTTACATATGTAGAGGCGAAGTTCATTGAATTTTAGGTCCTTTATTTTTGAAAAATTTCTTCATACATGAAAGGGAGATTTCACAGAATTATTTCGAATTCGTAAATTTATCATGAATTCATTTCAATTTAATCTAAAAATGAGTTTTCTCCTCGCACTGAATTTAATATTATAAAAAGGCATCCATGGCGAAAAGAAGCTTGCATATGTCTAGCGAATAATCCTCGACATCTGTTAGTAGTCGCTTGTGAGTAAAAATATGTTTAAGACCATAATCCAAAATAATTAAATGAAATTAGGACAGCTTCATATCGATATGTTTATAAATATTGCTTTGAGTCATTCTTAGGCTATACGAGAGCCATGTTACTGATAGATCTACAATAATCTGTCAATTCTTTCATATTTTTGATTAGTTCTCATATGCTTTTGTTCTCGTGTTCTTAGACTATCAACATCATTTTGGCAAGAAATGAAATTATTTTACAAGTTTGAATCTACCGCTCGTTCACAATTAGTAGCTGGGAGAGCCATTACTTGCTAAGTTGGAGAGTGTTGAGAGCAACTCAACACCTGATCATTTATTAAGAGCGTTACGCGTAGATATTATATTAAAAAATCCATCATTTTGATATTGACTTGGGTATTTACTTTTAACATTACAGTATTGAACCTATTTCATTAAAAGTTTCACCAGTAAATATAGGTCCACTTCTGTTGAAGATACTCGTTTGTAGTTTTCCGTGATGGTGATCACAGTCGGCAAGCCTGTTGGTTTCCTCAGTGGAGCGTTTTTTCGAACTTTCCCATACAGACTCTTCGTTTAGCGCGAAAAAATCTGCACGAGGCATCCTTCAGATCGCAGCCCTTTCATACCTTGAAGATAAATATAAGAATATATGATGCCGGAGAAGAGAGTTGCTGAGAGAGTAAGCTTAGAGTGAATTTTCATTGTTGTCTTAAATAATTTATCTGACTGACTATGATTTTGACTGAGAGTATTCAAATGACGGTCGTTGCAAGTTATAGTATCTCTCTCAACTTTGACTTATGCCGTGTATTAAATTTGCTCGGCCGCAAATCTAAATTAGCCTACAGTCGAACATTAAATGAAAAAATGTTTACCAAGTAAGATGGTATACGTCGAAGTGAGTACATATATACAGTAGTAATAGAAATGTATGATTCTATAGTTGTTTTGCAGATTGATGTTGACCTATACGTCCTAAGTGTTTTTTCTCAATTTCATTCTGGTGTCTCTCTATGGGGACTTCATGAATAAAGAAGTATTGTTGTCTCTACAAGGATTTCTAGCTTCAGGTTGTACTGCTGAGGTTCTATACTAACTACTCTCTCTATCTTTCCATAATAACTTAGCTGTCCTTCAAACACGGATTTTTTTGTCTAGTTATACTACGCACGAAAAATTCTATTATATTTATGAATACTCTGACCCAAAACCTCGGACAGGTAAAGGCGGCGGTTTACTTGAGTCATTTAAAGCACAGTTCTAAGCGGCAGCTACACGACTGAGAGTTAGACACGTGGAATATTGCTCGCGTGAGTCCAATAAATGAACCTACTGAAAATAAAAGTGTGCTCGATAGATGCTGTTTTATATGGTTATACACAAGAGTTAGTATTCTCGGGAGTACACACTCAAATTGCGCTCAAAAGGGTACGGTAGGATGAGTAGTTATACTCTTTAACAATGACTGTTCAATTTGATTGTGATTGTTGATTAATCCTTAGGAATACTCAATGTAAACATTTTGGTACCTATTGTTACCTGTTCCATGTAGAAAAAGACAATCAGGACAGTTACTTACAGGGCGCAGTACGAAACGATCAAGGGACTGTCCTAAGGTGCTCGACTTAATCCTCTCACGACTTCTGAAAGGTCAATTTCGGACCTTGATACGGTATGAAGGTCAGAAATATCAAGGCAAGACCAAAACATCAAAAGGTAGGCTAAACCCCCTAAAGGGGGGCAGGGGGCCAAATAGGGGGAGACACGTTACGACGGTTGATTTACGCAACGTCTGGCGACCCCGTTCTTGTGCGAAGGGTGCCAAAAATCCGGAATATTATATATATAGTATATAGTATATATATATATATTATATATAGATATATTAATATAATATATTATATTATATGTATACACAAATGCCCCTGAAGGGCAATAGTTGTTTATGAATGAGTATTCCTGATTACTATATATTATATAAAAATATATTATATAATATATATATATTATTATATATATTTAATTATATCATATATATATATAATTTTATATAATATTATATATATATTTAATATATATATTATATATTGGTGTTTAATATAGAAATACAGGCATCAGTGAATTTTTCTGCAGTGATATCGTTCAATAAACTGATCTAATATAGTTCATGGCGGCACAATGTAAGTTGCAATTCAAGATGACGAGAGCTAGACTGAGATGAAAAGATGAAGGGTACTGATACCAATGGGAAATAAAGCTAACATCATGCAAGTTTTGGACATGCATACTCTTTTATATGTGAAACGAATAGAGATATTTCGCATGCTAATAATAACATGACTATGTTCTATCTGACTCCAGAAAGTCTCAAACTTCATCCGTATTTTACTCACTTGCACGTTCAAAAGTAATACGACTGCAGGAAATTGAAAAAAGAAATTCTTGCAATTTGGTGGTAAATAGTAATAAGTACTGCTTGATTGACCGCGGGTACTTGCCTGCAGTTTTGGTGAGCCACCAGTTCTCGGCAAGCAGCAACAGTTTCGGCGGGTCAGTGCCGAATAAAAAACTTATCCAAAATTCAAACATGTGAGAAAAGTATGCGGCCATCCCTAGTTCATACTGACTAAAATCAAATTTCAGAAAACAACCAATTGATCATGTATATTTTAGAGTGCCTTCCCATATTCGAGCTGTACGCGCTTGTTTTCAAAATCTGTAACATCCCTCCTCAATATTATATATATATATTATATTATCTTATATTAAATATATATATATATGTTATATATATATATACTATATATAAGTATATATATATATATATATATATATATATATTATATATAATATATAATATATATATATTATATAATGATATATTATATATTATTAGATATATATATATATATATATATTATATATTCTATATTATATAGTATTAATGTATTATATATATATATATATTATATAAATATATATATATATATATAGTATATATATTTATATATATATATATATATATATTATATTATATTATATATATTATATATTTTATAGTAACACTAACTGTTAAGAGTTGTTAAATCGTTAAAATCTCAGTATTAAACAAAGCACACACTTAATCAAAGTTCTTCAGCATTTCGGACCAAACACAATGGGTTTGTTAGGAATTTGTTTACATTTTGTTTCCATCACCTGGCTTCTAAGTCTTCCTTCGAGGATTAACGGTCAAGCCAAGCACAACACACAAACACAATGTTCGTCTGTTACCGAAATTGCAGTCAGAGAGAGAAGAGAGAGACGAGTAGAGAGAGAGAGAGAAGAGAGAGAGGAGAGAGAGAGAGAGAGAGAGAGATGAGATGAGAAGAGAGAGAGGAGAGAGAGGAGAAGAGAGAGAGTTGTAAGAAGGGTGTAGGGAGAAATTTGTTGTGCTGATTTATTATACTATTGTTAGGATTTGTTTTTATATCATTTCAGTTTTATAAATATATACTAGATAGTATATATTATATATAGTATATATATATATATATATAATATAATTATATATATATTATTATATATATATATATTATTATTTATAATATTACCATTCACTTATACCATAACTAATGAAGCAATTGCTAAATATACTTTTATTGATTCATACCGTAGGTTCTAGATATCGTAGTATATGCACATTTATTTACGCTAAACGATATCCTCTAATAATTTAAATTACCTAGCTATATACGTAGTCTTTATAGGCAGTCCAAGATTCTAAGTACTCTATGATGGTTCAGTATAAAATTATAACACAATGAAGTCGTATTTTTCTAGTATATAGTAGGTATATGTATGACTCCAGTCGGCGTCGTATCTTTACTCGAAGAAGCCACGTGGCGGTAGACGATTGGCGCATCCCGCGTTAATACGCTCTCTCTCTCGCCGCTGAAAAATTCTTGAAAGTCTACTCGACGGTATCTCTATTTTTTAACTCGGATTAATAATTGTTCTCGTAGGATATAGGAACTGATATAATAAAGTAGTACATCTCCATAGTTCTCGCATCTCGTCAGGAGCAAAATTCGATATTCGAGTCCTTTATTTTAAAATAAGCTGAAAGCCTCTACATGCTAGTTAATTAGAAAATGCAGACGTGTAGAGTGCAGCAGATTTCTTGTCTGAATAATGTATGTGATATGTGAAAAAGCGATTTCAGAGCATAGTGGTATTGAAAATCTGTCAACGTTTCGGGAAGCGTTTCGCATTAATATTCGTTAACCGATTTGGACAATAAAAGATTGTAGAATACCTCTCAACTGATTCCCCGCCCGAACAGTACATACGCAAACTTCCTACGTCCGATTTCCCGACGAGAAAATGGATTATAAAAGTGTACTCGATTTACGGGATATCGCATTTTTGGAATTTGATTTTAATCGATTCAGATGAGTTCAGAGGTAGAAGTAGGATTTCTTTATTATATTTATTATAAGTAATTATTATTATTCTTCTCTGTACAAAGCTCTTGTCTTACCGAACAGGTTTCTTTCAAGAGATTCTAATGAGTTGCCTACTCATGAGAAGATAATACAGCTGGTGTAACATGATATATCAGACTAGAAAGAATCTCTGAGTAATATAAGAAAGCACCTAATATACTTGTAAACTGATTTCTTTATCTAATTAATATTTGGAGATGGTAGAGAAATTTATGAGGAAAGCTCGCACAAATAGGAATTTCACAGACTCACAATCGTCCAGAGATACTTAGACAAATAAGTTCGGACTTAGTTTACGATTCGTTATCGAGGTTAAAGATAAACAATATATGACCGAAGAAGCACTATTTTTATAATCTTGATAGTTCTACACATACTGTGTCATTATTATTTTTATCTGTTTTATCCAATTTGCTCTCTGCAGTTAGAAAGAATGACTTTATTTACAATATTTTATTATGACTATAATCCAAGCTAACTTGGATCATTTTTTGATATAATATGAATTTGAAAGATTCCATCTTAATTCTCTTTTAGCCTTCTTCTTCTCCACTTAGCGTCTATTTTACCTACAATAGCAGATGTCCTATCTCTCGGTTTATTTTGAATTTAAACTTCTTATCCGAATAACTATGGATCTTTAAATTTATAGCGATAAGTGTATTAGTTTAAGTACATGATTATATATAAATTACACTTATCTTAGACCTTGTTCTGCTAAATTTATAAAGTAAGTCCATTTCCCATTCCACTAAATACCACCTATCCAAGACTCTCCGGTATTAGTTTAGCCGTAATCCTCTCAAACTAACTCAGATGATTAATTATTAATTGTGTATTGAGATTCTAGAGGATAAAAATTCGGATATAAGTATCCATATATTTCTTCGCGTAATCTAGAGAGAAAGCCGTTATTTATATGTCTTACGTCAATAAGTATTAGAGTGTTTTTATTTTTTCTATCTGACAGATATTATAATATTTCGAAATAACTTCAAATCCTATTTTATATAATATTTACGGCCTAGCTTTGATTTTCTTAAATATATAAATATATAATATCATATATATACTATACAATATATATAATACTATATATAATAGTATAGTAACACTTAAATGTTAGAATCAGATTTATTATATTTAGAATAGTCTATATTAATAAGGAATAAAATGAAGACCGCTTAAAAATAATCTTTATTTTTGATTATCTTATTAACAAGCTCAATATTATTATATATATTATATAAATCAATACGATTACTTAAATATAAATAAATATATTTTAAAGATACTAATAATAGCTTTTACTATTATCAAATATTTTGCAAGTTATATTATTAATTAATTACTACATTAATTTGTTTATTATATTTGAATAATTTCGTAATTTTGTTAGATATAGGATATTATATACAGAAAACTATAATTAAATATCATAGATATGCTCGATCTTTCCTTCCTTCCCGTCATACACCATGACTAGTATAGTATTATAGCTCACGTTTCCCTTAATTATCTAATGAACCTGTTGTTAATTATTGGATATATAGCTAAGGTGATCTATTTGAGGATTTAAGTTTTATATTGATAATTTATACTATGATAACGATTATATTTTTTGCGGTTCTGACTTCCTCGCTCACTCGATTCCTCCGTGAAAAGTGTTAGTCTGTCTCGCGCTAAGCCGAGATTTCGTATATATATAGAAAATTTTCATCTCCTGAGGGAGGAAAATAATTAAAATATTACTACTTAATTATTTTTTCATTAAAATTTTTGTTGGTTTTTTATTATATTCAATCGGAAAAAATGAATTTACCTTCAGCCCTCTGTAATAAAAAATTAAATTGCAAAATACAGCTATCCAATGGAAAATATTAAAATAGAATATAATAATGAATTAAACAAAAACTTGTTAAATTAATACTTAATTATTTTTATATTAATTACGTGATCATCGAACTCATCTGATAAAGCATGAAATAAACGTTTTACTATTGTTATTATATAGTAAACATCTTCGGGAGATGTAGTGCACATAATTAAATAATTTTCCGTTCCTTAAAGCTTTGTTTTCAAATTTCTTTATGTAAATACAAATATAGTTTACTCAACAAACGAAATAGTATACTTATTGTACTTTATTACATTTATTATAAATTATATAATAATATAAGTTATAGAATGAGATTGTAATTTACATAGTATTTTATTATAGCGTAATAGTAGTATAGGTCTCTACTAGTTCTCTCGCTCTTCGAAGTCAACTCCCATCCATTTTTGTCGTTACTTGGCCTACGAACTGTTAAAAAAGGCATGTTGCCTATGAATAACTAGATAATATTCAAGTATGATTAGATTGAAGCATGATGGTTTATATTTTCTTTTTCAAATTTATTTTATTTTAAATTTTTATCCAGCTAAAGGTAAATTTTGCAACTAGTTGTGTTTGTTTTGGTAACACAAATTTTGCTGAGCCTTCTGCCAAATCATCCTGCATTATTTTCAATACAATATCGAATCTTTTTTAGAAATACTGATGGCTTTCTATGCGTTGAGTAGGACTTCTACTTAAGGTCACAAAGTTCTGCTGGCAGATGTTTCTGTGTTAATTTATTCTTTATCTCTCTCGATTCTCTCCAAGCAGTTACAAAAAGTGCCTCTGAGAATAGCCAATTATATTCAAATAAATATTCTATTTATAGAAACATAATATGCGAAAATAATTTCTCGATTATGAATAATTTATGTTGCGATATTTATAATAACGAAAACAATTTATTTAATATAAATTATTAAATTATATATAATTTACAAATTATGTGAGAAGAATTTTGAAGAGGAATATTAAATGCAATTCTATATTTTTATTCTTATTTATAAATAGGTCTAATAAAACCTTTTACCGATCATATTATTTCTACCTATCCTACTCACTGAATATATTACACCTATCAATTACTAATAATTAGATAACAAAATATAAAAAATATAGAAGGAAATCAAATTAATAATTTATAAGTATATTATGGTAGTTATAATTCCAAAAAAACTGACGAAAACTTATCGATTATATTTATTTAATAAGTTCCCCAGAACCTTGGGCTCTAGTACTAACACTACGAATGAGATAAATATATTAGATATATATATATAAAGTCAAGGGATAATGGTGGAAAATGTAAGAAGCCTACACAACACCCACTAGAGTTGCGAGAATGTCAAGAGTCGGTCCATATCAAAAGCTGAGATGTTCAATTACACGTCTTTCGATACGTGTAAGTTCAGTAGGATTAATGTGCACGCTCACAATAAATTGTTAATATAGGAAGAAGAAGCAAAGCGTAATAATTAACACAGAAGTCGATGATTGAGAGCCAGTAAGATTTCAATGTTGAGAATGTTAAGCCCGCAATTATTTCAGGCTACAATTTCGTAGGGATATCTTCAGTGCCTGAAGTCATAGTAGAAGGTAGATGATGAATTTTGATGGACTTTTGTGTGTAAGAAAAGTTCAGATACTCATACCTGTCTGTCGAATAGAAATTACAACAGAGACTTTGTTTCGTTTTGCTAGTTCTGGACTGTATGATGAGACCTAAATTGTCTTGTTTTTTACTTCTTAGCAATACATATCTTTATCACCTCCGCACGCTGTCAAGATACAACTTCTTCTCGAATAAACTTAATTTGATGTTTCGTGGTCTATTTCTTATTATTGGGCTCTAGTGGTCTTTAATATTTATTCAAAATATTCGTACTTTTTGGTATTTCCAATATTTCTTTCGTATCTCTTTATGGAGGATGATCATTGTTGTGATTCTAAATTTCACACAAAACAACAAACAATACATCTGATAGAATTGGGTTCTGAAAAGAGATTGCTTATTTAGAACTTCCCAATCATCAATCTCAACAGGCTGCTGCAGTTGCTTGTTCTCATATAATTGAGGACTTTCATTCTATATGTGATCTCGGTGTGTGAAGATTATGTGTGAGCTCGAGTATGGTTGTGTCTTCGTTTATGCTCTTGTATTTGTTACTCGCGTTTGCAATTGAATGGAGTGATATTAGAGCTTTTTCTTGTTGTTGTTTCGACTTCGTGCTTCTATTCGATTCTGCAGCCTAATGTTCAGTAAGGTAGATTTTCTCTTTCTTTAATTTGCTCTATATAATGATCGCTATAAAAGCGTTTAACGTAGTAGTAAACTCAAAAATCGCATCCAGAGATAGTCTATATATTGATAACAATTACCTAATCTAGAATAGTAACGCGAGGACTCTCTGAGTAGTGAATAGTTTTTCACATTCTTTTATTCTGTGTATCGAGATAACTTATTTATTTACTCTTCAAAATAGCGTATAATCAAACCTATGTACATTAGTCTAGTTGTTAAATCTCAATGTAATAATTAATTTATACACTCCTACGTTGATATATTAGATGTGTCTTGGATTCTGCATATATCTTTTTATCATTGTTATTCAATCATCTCAGTATCTTTGAGTTTACTCGATTCAGACTAATTTCATCACGCATCACCGTGCTTTTTCCTTTTTTTAGTTTATATTCTGTTTAAATTTTATTAAAATATCATTTCATCATGCTTTTGGTTTGTGTGTGTTAATAGTTGGAAACGAGTGTGCCTTTGCTGACCAAGTGAACTATGTGTTTCTCTTATATTTTTATATAATATATACAAAACTCGACGATAGTTCGTACGTAAAATACTATGTAGATATATTACTATAACGAATATTTAATATTTTAATCTGTAAAATAAATAAGTTTTATTATTTTATTTTTTAAGTAGCAAATTACTTATACTATTTAAGATGATTATAAATTTAAATATAAAATATTTACATCAGCTCAAGGTTTTTAATCTTTTAGCGTATATATACTTATAAAAATTTCTCCTTGAATAGGTATACTCGATGTGAGATAAATTCATAACTAGTAGTATTTTATAGTTTTTTTTTTCTACTAAAAGTAATTTTTCACGTGGGATTTAGTTTTTAACTAGTACGTATACGTTTTAGAATGGTTTCTGTTCTAATTTTTAACAAATCATCTCTATACGATTATGTGTGGCGGCATTAACGCGTGAAATATAAAAAATTTATTAGAGTGCGATTAATGATTGACAATTTAATATTTTCGATTAAACTTCTGTAACGCTTTTCAGTATTAATTTCTGAACGTTATGAAAAAAAGATGTTTATATCGGGTGTTTTACTAGAGAGACGAGATCTAGACGTTCGAATATATGTAGGATAAATTAATATGATATAACGAGAAGTTAATAAATTTTTTTCTTCCCCTTACTCTTCCTTCAATTTACCTGTAATTACGAGTTTTTTATAAAATAATCTTTATTATGTCCTATCCAGATTTTTAAAATAATTTCTCTCGGTAGGAACTTCTCTATGTCGAATTATCTCACGCAATACCAGAGGTACTTTCTGTTGTCTTCATACTCAATTTCCTTAAACGCTTCCTATCATTGGCCTCAAAAAATGTGGTGTGTCGTCGACTTCCGATTGTGTTAAATATCTCCTTTAGTAATGTTTAACATTGTGTTTAAAAATTAATGTAGAAATGTGTTTTATTTATTTTCTTCATTGTGTTCGTTTAAGAAAATAAATTTACGATAGTTTGACTGCTTGACACACGTTATTCAGGACAATACAAGCCTTTATTAACTTCTTTCGTTTGTTATTGACGACTCTTTCGTTTTTTGTGTAACGACTAAGTAGAGATGAGAAATCCTTATATATTTAAGGAAATAAGCAAATATGCGTTTGATTCCTAAAGAGAAATTTTCAAGAGAAGGTTTCTGGTTATGAAATAATAAAAATCCAACCAAAATTACATCAAATTGAAAAGTTACTCGCGCGAAGGTTTTTACGTATTATCCGCAATAATTTATTCACGTCGGGGTTTCGTTATTAAATAAGCGCATGTTTATGATGAGATATAACGATTTCAATTTATTTTACTAAAATTATGTAGTGCTGGGTAAGTTTCTACGGAAAAAATAGCAAATTACATGACACTATTATTCTTTTCTTCATGAGCTCAGAGAAGACCAATAGTTTCGACTTTTTCTCCTCCACCCGTCTTCGGCGCATTAAGTAATTGAAACGTGCAACGTTGAGGTAGTCATAAGACCTTATTTCAGGAGGCGTATATTCTCAACCCGAAATCTTTACTCATATATTAGACAACAAAACATTGCGAACACTTTGTTACGGTTTTTAGACGCGTCTCTCTCAAGACATAGTATTCGAAGGTTTTTCTCATTGTCTGTTCAGATGTATTGGCTTTGCGGATTTTCTTAGTTCGTTTTTTTTAAAAAGTCTGTTGCTTTGTTGACATATTGATACGATTATGCAAACTCTTGTCTCTAACTAATCTCTCAAGAGGAAACTGATTTCAGAAACGTTGTCCGAACGAAGTAACAGAAAAGTTATACTATGTAATCTAAATTTACAAGTAGCTGAGGACTCTTAGATATTATTATTATAGTAGTGGAAGTAATGTTAGTGGTAGTAGTATCCGTATTTTCAAACGGCTATATTTTAGATATTTAACATTAAAATTTGATATTTTTCTTTTCGGAGTTTAGGAAAAAGTCTGAAATGAGAATAATATTTCAGGGTATCACATTCTGGTGGATAGGAAGTGCAGGATATCATTTTTTAACGCTACTGACGTTAATTGATTAACAGTATTAGATATCGATAGCACACAAAGATAGATATTTCAGGATTTAATTCTAATCGGTGAAACCGAGAATATTCACTCTACAACAAGACATTTCTTGGGTGAGTGTTTGTGTCAGTTTATTGTAAATATAATTGTTTATTTGTTAAACATTGGAAAAAAAATTATTACATAACGTTATGACTTCAACGAAATGACAGCCTCATCTTGAAGGCAAGTCCCATTTTTGAAGCTCTCTAAACAAATTTTAAAGTATCTGATTTTATATCTTCGATTTTTTCAAGAGAGTTTGTGCACTTTTTGTTATTGAGAGAGCTGGGAGAGGGTTATGAATATTGAGTATATAAGTATCTTATCCGTTTTTATACCGTCTCAAGACATAAATTTTTCTCAGCGTTGGTGAACTATCATCAATTAGGACGAAATCCATTTACTCCTCCTCGGTAATGTAATTTAGCCTTAAGTTTCAATTTCATTACTTGAATGTAACTGGACTCTGACCAATAAGTTGATTGTTTTGAACTTATATCATGAGCACAATCACACATCAATACACTGCAGTAATATACCTAACCACAAGAGATCTTATCTAAGTAACAGTAGATGCATCTCCTCCAGACTACAAATGTCCTAGAAAATTTCATGGGCATATTCGAATAACTCTGAAAATGAGACCAAACATATCCATTATACCTCCAACCAAATCTTTATATAATTTGTTACCTAACCCTCAACTAAATAAGCTCAGGATTTTGAAACACGAGTATACGGAAACCATAAATGCCAAATCCTACAACCTAACCAATAAATATGACGGAAGTCAATATCACAAATTCATTTCTTACGTTATATAGCTACTATATCCACTTCATATGCCTATGAATTCTCACAACAGTGTTAGAAGATCCACTTCCAACAAATTTATAGTAGAGTCTTCGACACTATTAGAGTCCCAATAAAACTCTCAGTTTTACCGTTAAAATTGAAAACCAGAAACCAATAAACATAACCAAAGACCTAACATTAAGATCTATTAAGCACTCATGAAACCACAGCATAACAAAAACGACTTATTAGACGTCACGAAAAGCTACCAGTTTGATGCTTAGTAGGTCATAAAAACTACACAGGTTGAAAATTTCCGAATTTTATGCCCTTTCCAAAAGGCGCGGGGAAGCGAAAACTCTGTGGCCTACAGCGCTCTTCCGAACCTAACCGTGAACCAGAATATGCTAAATTCTCTCCTTATCTAAAAATCTGTAAGATTGGTTATTAAATCCTTTTAATATCTTTCAAACATACTAATAATCCTATATTAAGCGAAAGACTTCGGAATAACCTAGACTCCATGCTATATTCTCGGAGCAAGGCAGAATCAAAATTTTCCCACTTTTCTTTTTGTTATTAATCTAAATCTAGATAGAAAAATTTCCTCACTGACAATATCGTGAGTAATCTCTAATATACTATTTATAGAATTCTAAATGGTTCCTTATATACACGAATATCTATATTAACGACTTATAGATGTTGAACTAAAAATTCAATTCCACTCACAACGGTCAAAATTGAGAAATTCCAGGGATGTCATGAATCCTAAAATCGTAATCCTCGTATTCTCTTATTAAAGTCACCGATTATTATTTTTTTTTTCTTTTACTTGTAATAACTTAATTTTGCACACGATAATATCAACTCACAAGTCCCTAGACTATCCTAATTACTAATCACGGCCTAAGTCCAGGGTAGCATAGTAGCCTTAACCTAACCTAAACTTTAAAAGTCGGAGCGGGAGCTTGAGCCGGAGCCGGAATCGGAGGTATGGCCGTGTTTCTATATAACATACGGTATATATATTTTAATCTTCAAGATAATTATTTTTTTATATAGGTAAAAACACTGGCTAGACAGAGAATAACCTAACCTAACCAACCTAACAGGTCATGATCAATTTCTTAATACGCTTAAGACGAAATCCATATATCCGGAAAACGGCTGACCCGGAAGCCTTGAAAGCCGCATCTAGAGAGACTAGAACGCGTTAAAGCTCGAAATCCTAGGAACGCCGAGCGCCTAACATGAGCCCCTGAGCTAATATGCGGGAATTCACTAATATTTTTTCAATTATAAACTCTATATCTATTAGAACCGTGAAAAACCTTAATACTAAAATTCACCTCAAACAAGCATAAGTGCTCTACTAAATCTTTAACACCATAATAGCTTAAGTAGACCACATAGCCCGCGAAGCGGAAGCGAAGGCTACAGCCTCACAGGCCTTACCTAGAGCGGAGCACGGACGCTATGGACGTCTATCCTAATCTTTCAAGAAATCATTTTGTTAGTAAGGCCTTAACGCACAAAAAATATCCTAAGACCCACTAACTAACCCTAAAGCACCTTGAGGACCAATTATACCTTTAAACCATAGGAAATGCACCATAATCTACGCTACACCAGCCGACCAGCAGCGTAAGCCGCTAGACTGCAGTAACTGAGCCGGTGCAACAGCCGAAGAGCCGGTAAACGCTCGAGAGCCGAGACCTAGACCAGTCGGCATGCCAGAGCCATAGCACGGAGGCTATGCTGCATATAAATCTTTTCTCACAGAAATAAGTTAGTTTTTACCTGGAGCCTAAAAACCATATAATTTAAATCTATCAACAACAGTAAAAGTATGCTGCCAAAGACCAATTATTATCACATATAGCTTGAACAGAGAACCTTAGTCGAGGAACGCTAGAGCCGAGAACCGCGAACACGCCGAGAACGATGACCACCCTGGTAAGTCGCCGATGATGAACGACGGTGGAACCGTTAGGAACGTATTTTTATATAATATCAAGAAATTTTACTAACCTTATCTAGCTAAAAAAAAATAATAGTTGATTAAAGATGTGCTGAACAAATTTTCATATTTGGTGCAGAAACCTCCCGCCCCTAGTCGGAGCGGACCGGAGCCGGAGCGGACCGGAACCGGAGCAGGACGAAGCCGGATCGAGATCTTGGGTATAATTTTTCAAAAAACCACTTTTTTAGGTGAAAAAATATATTACCAAAGGAAGTGCTGGACAAACATTTTACAAATAGTGCAGAAACCTTAATCGGAAGTAGGAGCGCGAGCGAAACTAGGAGCTGAAGCCGAGAGCTGGAGCCGCGGAGCGCCAAGGTTTAAGAGTTGTTTCAAACATATATATGTTTAAGTGAGAAAATATATTTACCAAAGAAATTTCAATATCAAATACTTGCAGAACCTTGTCGGAGGCCGAGCCGGAGCCGGAGCCGGACCAGAGCGGAGCCGGAGCCGGATTTTGCTTAATGGAATTCTTTAAAAAAAAATATTTTTTTAGGATTGTGAAAATTAACTTCAAACTGTGCTGGACAATTACAAATAGTGCAGAACTTTAGTCGGAGCCGGAGCGGAGTGAGCCGGAGCTGGAGCCGGAGCCGGGAGCCGGATGCTGGATATAAATTTTTAAAAAAAAAATATTTTTTTCAGGTAAAAATATATTACCAAAGAAGTGTGGACAATTTACAATAGTGCAGAAACCTTACTCAGAGCCGGAGCCGGAGCCGGAGCACGGAGGCGGAGCCGGAGGCCGGAGCCGGAGCCGATGCAGGAGCAAGAGTCGCAGTAGGACCTAACTTAACCTTAACCTAAACTGTAAATTTCTTCTTATGACCATAATATCTCTATTTTTAATCGATGAAAAAAAATTTCAATATAGCCAAAAGAAAATAAATAAACTGAACAAATTATATATCCACACCAGAAACTCTGTAGACGCCATTACCTCATAATCGTCGAGAGCCGAAAGCCCGGTACATGTGAAACGGGAACCTAAAGCAAGTGCGTATATACATTTTTTTTCTAAGAATAATTATCAGAGGATGACCATAAAATATACTTACCAAATAAAGAATGCGGCCTCAACATTTTACACGCTTAACTAAGTGACCTTTAACCTTGAAAACTGAGAAGACTGGCCGCCAGAGCTGCGTAACCGAAGCCGTAAAGCCGGCCATTCTGAGCGGATTTCGACGCCAGCCACAGTCTGTGAGTAAAAAATAATAGCTCCTATTATCCTTTTCGATGTGGAATATACTATATATCTAATATATATATATACTATACTATATATATACTAATACCTAATAATTACTAAACCTAAACCTTAATCTAACCTAACCTTATATCCTATACCTTAATCCATAAACTACATTAACCTAATATTCCTAACTCATAACCTTATAACCATATAACCTAACCTAACCTATAACCCTAATCCTTTACCTACCTATATACGAACCTTTAAACCTAACTCATATAACTCCTTAACTACTAAATAACTACTATTAATAATCCATAACCTATATAACTATAACCATTATTTAAAATTTAGGTTACAAAACCTTATACTATATTAAACCTATACCTAACTCCTGTAACCTTAATACCATAAATAGTATATACTAAACCTATACCTAATCCTAACCTAATACTCAAACTCACCTAAACTTATACCTAAACCTATAATAACCTTAATACTCATTATACCTTAATATGTTACCTAACCTTATAACCTAAATACCTAATACCTAAATACCTAATAACCTAATACCGTAACGAACCTTATATATATATAATTAACTACTAAATACCTAATACTATCATCATATACCAAACTTAAACCAATATCCTTAACCTAACTATAACTAATACACTTAACTTAACTTAGATCCTAATACTCAACCTACCTATAACCTATAACTCAAATCACAATACCTAATATCACTAACTCTAAACTATAAATACTTAAACTATAAGGAATACTCTAACTCTAAACCTAAATCATACCTTACCTTAATCTCATATACTAACCTATAAATACTAACTACAATCTAACCTAATAAACTATAAACAATCCTACCATACCTAAATACCTAAACTTAAATACCTAAACTTAATACTTTAAAACCTTATACCTATAACTCATTACCATAACCAAAGCCAAACTAACCTATACTATAACCTTTAACTCACTAACTCATTATATAACTTACTACTTAAACCTAACCTTAACCTAATCAACACTCCTAACCTAATCACTTAAATATACCTAAACTCTAACTCAGAATACCATTAACTTTACTCTAACTATCTAAACCTTAACTATAATAAACTCATAATATATTATACCTAACTAAACCTACCAAACCTATAAACCTACCTTAATACCTATAACTCATTAAACTATAATTAACACCCGAACTACTATAACTAGTAACCTAAACCTCAAAATCTCATAATTATATTACCTAAATCCTAACCTATAAACTTGAACCTACCTAAATATCACTATTAACCTAACTACGATAGACCTAATACTTAACACTTAATCCATTTCTAACTCATATACAACCTAAACCTATAACTCTAACCTTATAATAACCTAAATCAGAACCATTATACCTATATACCTTAACCATAACTAATACCTAACCACCTAACTCTAATATACTCAACCCTAACTAACCTTAAATACCTAATCTCTAATATATCTCATATATAACTATATATATATAACCTAACCTACCGTAACCATATATATCCTTCAATATACTTAAATCCATAAACTCATAACCTATAACCCTTATACCAATACCAATATAACCTTAATCTTCCAACTATCCTAAATCACTAAACATATATACCTTATCACTACCTAAACCTACAACCTAATACTAACTACTAATAACCTCATATACCTAACCTTATACCATATAACTATACCATTAACTAATACCTCAATACTAACCTATAATCCATACATACTCATAATCCATATAATCTATACCTTAAACCTATAAACCAATAATACATAATAACTCATAAATCACCTATATAACCTTAACTACTTAAACCTAACCTATAAACCTAACCTATAATCACCTTAACTTTAAATCAAAATACCTAACCTAACCTAACTACTAACCATCATATAAACTCACATTGACCTCACATATAATAACTCATAATACTACCTAACTCCTATAATATCAATACAACCTAACCTAACTAGATACATATACTATAACTCATATAACTAACCTAACTCAAATACCTAACCTATAATCACTATAACCTATAAAATATATACCTCACCAACCTTAACCCTACCTAACTCACTTACCTTAAACCTACCTATACATAGCTCATTAATCTACTAATACCTATAACATACCACTAAACCTAACCTAACCTAACCCTATACCCTAACTAATATACTATCATCTTAAGAAAAATACGGTAAAGAAGTAAGTATAATACAAAACTATCTCAAACCATAAACCTTAATTACCTAATTAATATATACCTTAATACCAATACTATACATCATTAAACTCATAAATATAACCTTTAAATTCTTATTAATGCATTAAGTTTCTAGCACATAAAATTGCATTCAATTACTTTAAAGATTTATTCTTCATTAGGCCATGCATTTTTACTCTTTCTTTCAATACTATTTGTGACCTGAAATTACCTAAGAACTGGCGATGTTCTTATTTTCATAAAACTCAGTGAACTTAGATCGATTATAATTTACGATAACCATATTTATAAATCGTCATAAAAATTTACTCTAAAAAACACGTTTAGGTTTTGTAATCCATATTAAGTACACTGAACAGATTATTATCATTAACGTTGTGATAGTAAAAATTAAAGAAAATGTCATTATAAATATAAACATAAAAGGTAATATTATATATAATTAAAAGCAATGATATAAAGTATGTATCCAATTCCTGAATCTATCGTTATTTTGTGGAGCAGAGAAGTATAGCGAAGAATCTTGAGGCGAGATAATTATACGCTCAGCTGAATTAGTAATGGAACTATAGCTATTCGTAGTTCAAGTCTATGAATATATCACTGACCAAGAACAAGTTCCTCATTCTCACATTTTGAAAATCAATCTCATGGGTAAGTTACGTTATAATCACTAAAAATTAAAAGAAATAAGGTAAATTTATAACCTGGCCAACACAACACGCGTTTGTATAATATCATATTCCTACTTATACAGTAATAAAATATACAAAGTATAGAAGTAAATATAGATAAATATATAAATGTACAAATTTTTAGTCTTTAAAATGCATTTCTTACAGCTATATTATTAACCTAACCTAATACCATACCATTAACTCTAAACTCATAAAGTTATTTTAATTTGAAATATGCTTACGCAAAGGTTATTTTCTTATACAGAGCTCTTTGTAAATGACATAATAAACCTATATGAGGGAACTAGTGTTTTACCTATAAAACTCAAACAGAGGAGAATTGTGAATTCTTAAACAATATACTTCGCGTAATAAATTAATTCTTATGTCTAAAACATAATGCATATATATATATATTAAATTATTAAGTTTAATAGAATCTTTCTTTATGAAAACACACCTAACAGTATTTTTTATATATATATATATATAATATATAATATATGTATTCATATAAGTAGCATCCTAAATCCCATCAACGTTATAATTGATATATGTATGTATTTCCGTCACTGAAATAACCACTTAGTGAATTTATATTCTTATATGGTAAGAAAATAAAAGAATTTAAACTGACAAAAATAGTTTTATTTAATATTAATATATTGATAATTAAATATACTATCGCGCGAGTTTTATTATCCACGATGAAGAATTAATCATAGTATATAATTAACCTACGGGTAAGTAAGATTCTTGTTTTTTATATAATGCCATAAAATCACTCAACGTATTCATAATAGTTAATATTATTTTTATATGTCATAATAATCTCCATAATCACACATATATATATTTTTATAATAGTTTCGAATGCGAATATAGAAAATGATAGTATGTATTTTAATAACCCTTATAAACAATTTACTAAATATATATATATATATATATATTCTTATACAAAATTTAAACAAATTTTTTATATATTATAATAGATATCTTCAGTGATATATAAGATGTAATTATTTATAG
>JABUQX010044857.1:35000-39869 GCA_015478945.1 Trachelipus rathkii | reverse complement strand
ATATATATATATATATTTATTTATTTATTTATTTATTTATATATATATATATATATATATATATATATATATATATATATATAAGTATATATATACAGTATATATATATATATAGCAGTATATATATATATATATATATAGCAGTAGTATAGTATATATATATATATATATATTTATATATATATATATATATAATACTTTTCCACCTTCCTGAAGATTGCGGGTGAGGTGCTCAGCATACACTGGAAACAGAAAGTATTAGAAGAACATGACGCAGGTCGAAAAGAAAGCCCTCCCTTACCGTTCCTTTTATACCCTTAAGAGAACTTGTCGCAGTCAGAAAAATCCACTGAGTTTCACGAAACTGTTACGGACCCTCACTGTAAGGAGAGAGGATATATATAGATAGTTAGCATATATATATATATATATATATATATATATATATATATATATATATATAGCAGTTATATATATATATATATGTTATATATATATATGTGTGTGTGTGTATGTGCGTGTGTTTGTGTATTTGTGCGATGAAGTAGGATAAAGAAATTTTGAAAGGTCAAAACCTCTCCAAATATATTCTTGAATTTATAAATTTATATATCCTTTAAAAATACACTATAAAAGTAATTAAAGTAATTAAATCTGTTATATATATATATATATATATATATATATATATATAGATATATATATATATATATATATATATATATATATATATATATATATATATTTTTATATATATATATATATATATATATATATATATATATATATATATTATATTATATTACAACATGTTTTCTTTCATATTCTTATTTTGAAACGAGCCCAAATCTTTTGATTTTTATACAAGGATTTGTAAGATATTGTCTATAAACTTTTCCTCTTTTCTCTTCTTTGAAAGTGCAACGAATAAAAATGGTTAAAAATAAATTTACATCTCAGGCACCAAATCTTTTCAAATATTGATATTGGAATTTTTCAAGTATTTTCACCGATATATATATATATATATATATATATATATATATATATATATATATATATATATATATATATATATATATATATATTATATATATAAAGAATAAAATTTCTTATATATATATATATATATATATATATATATATATATATATATATATATATATATATATATATATATATATATATATATATATATATATATATATATATATATATATATATATATATATATATAAAATATATATATATATATATATATATATATATATATATATATATAAACTACCGCCCTTTGGAATGGAGTTTTTAAAACTTCAATATTCAAATCCTAAAATTGGTAAGTTATATTTGAGGAACAATAACTTTTCTGCTCGTTTCGCTGCGAGCCTAGAACGTTTTTCATCAAAAATAAGACCAGCACCGCTAAAAAGGAGCTCGCTTGCAACACTTGAGGGGGGACAAGCAAGATATGTCCTTGCTAATACAGCCATATTAGGATACTTATTCATATGGTTTTTCCACCATTCAAGTGGATTATCCTCCAGAGGTATTCTTTTTTCGTCTAGATACATCTGAATGTTTTTTGAAATTTCCTGAGATACACATTCCTCTTCGTCATCACTACTAGAAGAAAGAATATTGCTCATGGCTTCTGATAAAGTTATGTTTGTGGAAGTTGAAGGCTTATTTTTCTTAGGTAAGGTTTCTTCAGTTTTAGATTTAGTACTTTGAATGTCTCCGCATTTTTGTCCAATCGACACTATTATTTTTTCTATCACAGTTTGATGGGTAAAAAGTTTTGTTTTATATCTAGGGTCCAGTATTGTAACTGTGACATATAAATCGTTATTTTCCACAATACTAAACCAATTTCTTGAAAGAGAGTTTCTTTATTTTCATTACTCCCTGCGCCAACGTCTCGCAGAATATGGGTACCGGCCTCAGAGGGCCGCTAAAGGCCCCCCCCCCTCACCAGGGACTACCGTACAGCCTGGTTGCGCTTTGTTTATCAACACCTGCATTGGCGGCAGGAGGATTGGTCACATGTACTCTTTACGGACGAGTCCCGCCTCAATCTTTGCAGCTCCGACAGATGTTCCAGATTCTACCGGCAACGGGATGAGCGATTTGCGGGATTCACTATGCACCATATACCACCCTACGGTGGTGGGTTGGTATTGATTTGGGGAGGAATATCGTACACGGTGCGTACGGATATACACGTTTTCAATGGGGATCCCTAATAGGCCCACGATACATCACGGACATACTGGAGCCATACATCCTACCATTTACCCTTACGTTGGTGACACCTTTGTTCTTATGCAGGACAACGCCCGGCCGCTCGCTGCAAGGTGTGTTGCCGACTACCTCCAGACAACCCGGAGTCGAACATTAGACTAGCCCTCCTACAGTCCGGATCTCAACCCCATCGAGCATGTCTGGGACATACTGAAAAGGTGGATGCTACGGCTAGAGCACCCGTCACAAAGCCTTGTTGAACTGCACCAGACGATTGTACTCTTATAGGAGGAGCTGCCACAGAATGACATACAGGACATCATCTTCAACATGCATCGACGCTGTGAAGGTGTCATCCGGGTAAGGGGAAGCCACACAAGGCACTGAGGGAAACAGGACTCAGGTATAGAGGCACCCAGTACACCGCTATCAATGGCAGCATTGCTTCCTCGACATATGAGACAGTGTGCCCGCACATAGTCTTTCACGGCCCGTCATAACATTTCTTCCTTATGTATAACCAAGCCCTTTATTTTAAAATATGTATACTAACCCTTAATGCAGAGATTTCCTACCAGTGTGCCGCGAGATCTGTTAGGGGTGCCGCGTGATTTTAATCTAATTGTAACATCCTTAACCATTTTAATGAAATTACGTTTTTAATTTATTAGGCAAAAATTCTTTAAGAAGGCTTTAACCTCCCTCTCTCCTGAAGTTAATTATATATATATAGTATATACTATATTATATATATATATATATATATATATATATATATATATATATATATATATATATATATATATATATATATATATAACGTAAGTTGCAGGACAAAGGTCTCTGCCAGGCGTAAGACAGTAAGATGCTCTATGTCTCTATGACCTCTATAAGTCTATGAGTCTCTGTATATTGTTAATTTAAAACTGCTTTCCATTTTGTTTTAAAATTTGTGCTAGAAATGTTCCAAAATTTTCAAGAAATAGGAGAGCGGAATTATACCACCTACTTTAAGTGAGAGTAATTTGAACATTATCATTCTGGATCTTCAACATCAAAAGAATTTCTTTTAAAGAAAAGAACGTATTTATAGTTATTTGTCTTATTTGTTTTATGGAACAACGATGCAGATAATCCATATCCCCTGTGATTAGTGTGGAGTGAAACGCTAAGCCATGGTACCCAGCAAACTTAAAAGACATCTTGCTACGAAGCACCCAGGTGTATCCCAAAAACCTGGCTAATATTTTTCAAGGCTATTAGAAAATCAAGAAAAAGTTGAAAATAGACTGTTAAAGAGATTTACCACAAGTGACGCTTCTCTCGCAGCTTCATTTAAAGTTGCCGAACTGCTCGCCAAGAAAAGGAAACCTCATACAGCTGGACAGGATATCTTTATCCCGGCGTGCAAAATCATCATTGAAACCATACCAAAATTTCAAAGGTTCCTCTCTCAAACAATACTATTAGCCGTAGAATATCTGAAATGTCATTAAATATAAATGAACAAGTCACAGATAAAATAAAAACTCACCATAAATTTGCTTTACAAATAGATAAAAGTACTGATATTACTGCCAAAAATCAGCTTCTTGGATTCTGTAGATTTATTGACGGTTAATATATCGTGGAGCAGCTTTTGTTTTGCAAAGAGTTGGAAACAACTAGTACCGGCGACGATAATTTCGCTTCCGTCTCTTCCTATCTCAATAACCATGGTCTTTCATGGAACGACTGCTGTGAAATATGTACTGATGGTGCACCATCAATGACAGGAAAGCATAAAGGATTTATTGCGCCAGCTTTACAGGAAATGTATCATTGAAAATAACTCACTGGTTTCTGCACAGAGAAGCACTAGTAGGGAAAAATTGTGGTGAGCAGTTCGCTGAAGTTATAAATCAGGTTGTGAAGATGATAAATTACATTAAATCGCGACCTTTGAAGTGAAGACTGTGAAAAAATGTGAAATTGATGCACCATATATCTCATTATTATCTCGTGGTAGAGTACTGAACCGCGTTCTACACTCAAAGATGAACTAAAAGTCTTTTTTGAGAAAGAGAAACATGATGCATTTTCCTAGATTGCTGCAAAATGATGATTGGTGTTTACAGCTGTCATATCTGTCAGATATATTTAGTAAACTAAATGTATTAAATACTTCATTACAGGGACGACAAGAAACAACAGTTTCTTCAACCAATGAAATGAAAGGTTTCATGAGAAAGGTAGCTTCTTGGAAGTCTGCAATTGAGAAAAGTGATTTTTTCAAATTTTCCATCCCTTTTAAAATTTTCGAAATGTAATGGCGAGGAAAAGCTAAAAGACCTCATTCTTGATCATTTATCAAAATTGCAAGATGCAGTAGATAAGTACTTTCCTTCTCTTTCCGTTAAGAATCTTGAGTGGATTGTTTCCCCATTTCACAAGGCAGATATTGCTGAAGAACTACATTTCACAGCTACTGAAAGAGACGAATTTAATGATCTCTGTGCTGATTCCTTACTGAAAATTAAATTTGAGAAGACTGACTTATCAGCGGTTGATTTTTGGCTTAGCATACAAAAGGAGTATCCTAACCTAGTAGAAAAAGCCACGTTTACTTTTGCCATTTTCAACACC
>JABUQX010044857.1:0-17500 GCA_015478945.1 Trachelipus rathkii | reverse complement strand
TCATTTAAGGGTGTTCCTAGTTGACCTGTTGGGCTGCCGATTACATTTGATCGGGTAGGATTGGCAGTGGCGCTATCTGCTATAGAATATCTTTTTGACTATGTAAGTCGTTCTAGTGTGTCGAAGGTGCTATTAGAGATGGCTCTGTGCTTTTCCGATTGGCTTTCCTCTCCCGATGTTTTTGAGGGAGACTGGTTTACCCCGGTCGCCTTGGCCCCTTGCTCCTCGTCGTATGCAAAATAATATGAATCGCGCGTATGATTACTCTAATATACTAGCACTTGTTCCTCAGTAGTTGGAAGCGCCTGATTGCCACCTATTCCGAAAAAAAGGAAGCAGTCTCGATCCTCTATACTATTCCCTATAGTCATCTACCTTATTGCTATTAAGATCTTGAAATCCTTTCAACTCTCATTTCTGAGACCATTCTGGAATCTCATTCCCTTCTTTCCGAACGCCAGTACGTGAGCTTTCGGCGATCGAGGTCTACTGGCGATATATTTTACTTTCCTATCTAACAGATTATTATGGTTTTTCCACCCTCTTAGGAAATATACGGGTAAAGACTTGCGTGGTGGGCGCTTTACATTCCAAAGCATTTGACGCGGGCTATTATGGCACGCACACTGCTTCTCCAAGCTCCCCTCCTCTTGGATTTCCTCCTTCTCTTGCTTACTTATGTCTAGCTTTTTTCAAATCGCTCAATATCGTCTGTTGTTGATGGGTGCGACTTCTTCTTCTTTTTTCTGTCAATAGTGTGGTGTTCCTCAGGTTCTGTCTTATCTCTACTTTATTCCTACTTTTTCTTTAATGATCTTCTCGTCTGCATACCCAAATTTATATTCAGAATACCCAGCTTGAAGGTTCGCTCTACCATTTACAATTCTGTTACTTGGCGTTTCACTTCTAGAATTCGTTAAATCTAAATCTTTCGATCGTCATTCTATCGCTGATCTGGAAGATAATTTCTGGTGAGTCGGGTCGCGCAACCTTGAAAATTTAATTCTTTAAAAATACCCAACTTTCTACAAATCTTCCTCCTCTAAGACGACCTTCTACTTTCCGACTCTTCTTTTCGACAGGTTGTCTCATCTCTCCTGTTGATACTACAACATCCTTGGCCTTATAATAAACAAAAAAATGTCTTGGAAACCCTCTAATCACAATGGTTTGCTAGGGCGGCCTTTCAAGAAACTGGGAGTTCTTGTTAGATCTAGCGAGACCTTTTTTTCCTCATTCACAGTTACTCCTAGTTATACAGAGTCTCATCCGCCTTGTATGGGGGTACTGCTCTCACAATACTGGGGGTGGTTCATGTTTCACTCATCTTTTAAACATGGATGGGCCAAAGGTCAAAGATATTATAAAGTGTCCTGTACTTTCTAAAGTGCACTTGACCCTCTATCTTTTGCGCGCGATGTTTGAGTGCTTTTTATCTCTTTTCGTATAGGGTACTCGTAGCGTGCAGGTCTCGAGGGAACTTTATCCACTAAGCGTGTCCGCCTCCTTAAGACGCCCTCGTGCACAGGTGCTGTGTCTCGAAATGAGTTTATGTGTATATGTTAGTAACTCCAGGACGTTAGTCGCTGCGGTGCCTCCTCTTTCCTGCCACCTCTGTTCTGTGAAGTTCTCTTCCATCTTCTGTGTGTTCCCTACTCAATTATAATTTCTCCCTCACTTTAAGGCCCGCGTCTGTGCTTCTTCTGCGTTAATTTGCGTTAGTATGAAATTTAGTTGAGCTGTAAACCCCTCCTTGAATAGGGCTTTTGCCCGTGGCGGTGGGGATAACTGTAAAAAAAATAAAAAAATAAATATATTACTATATAGGTATTATAGGTATATATTATTATAGAAGTATATATATATATATATATATATAATTTATATATTTAATATAATATATATATATATATATATATATTATTATATATATATAATATAGTAGTTGAAGGCACCAGTTTGGTATCTACCACCCTTTTCGATATGATAGTGCGAATAGAGTTACTAGGTCTGAAAAACTCTTGGAAGATAATCTCTATATATGTAGATAAGAGACGAATCCGTGTAGAATTTCGAGTCTGATATTAAGGATGTATATAGAGGTGGTCTAACCCCGAGGTGGAACGTACCGTATTGCGCTTACGTTTCCACGTGTGGCTGTAGTACTGAGTGGATAGTTTTATGCCTAACATAAGATTGGGAGTCGAGCGTGAGACTTTAAGTAATCTCGTCGGAGACTCGAGATTACGTCAGCGCGCCTAGAGAGCGCGCGCGCACACACACACACACATACCCGATATATTATTAATTATTATTAATTATTAGTAGTAGTGTGTTCCGACAGAAAACACTTCTGAGTTGTTTTTTAAAACCAGATGTATGTATCCATCTCCGCGTTCAACGCCCCCTCCGTCAGCGCCTTCTTTACCATCGAAATCAATACCGATTCAATGTGCGACATTGCGTTCATTCACCTTTGGTTCGCATCCCTAGCCATCGACTCAAGCTCCAGGTTCGCGCTGCCCCGCAGGGTTCAACTCAAGCCGCGATTCCGGCTCCGGCTCCGGCTCAAGCCCCGCATCAACGCTCCGCCGCGGGGTCCGGTATTATTATTATTATTATTATTTTTGTATTATTTCCTCCTGACTGACGTTCTTCTTCGCATCGGCTTTCTTGAATCCGGATATATATATCTATTAATAAGTTTAGAGTTATTCGTATTGGTTAAAATTTGGGGGTGTTAGATGTGAGGTAACCTCGTCGTAGACCATGTTACGTCCCCATGGGGTCCCCGAAGTGGGACCTCACCCCCTTCAAACATTAAATATTGATCGTATAAAGCTGAAATTTGGTGAGAGGATTCAGAGTTGAATTTCTAAAAAGACTTGGTATATGAATTTTACTGTTGGAGTTGGCTCCTTCACCGGTGCTGCGAGGCCACGCTCGGTGGCTGAGATTTAATAAACATCGTCATAACAAACAATGTTGGTGTCTTTATAAGGGTTATTGAGTCGTAGAACTCGAATATATGAGTTATAAGTACGTATAGGGGTCTAGGACCCCCCCTATAGGGGCGGTCTCGTGACTGAAAAAAAAAGAGACACAGAGTGCAAAAAACAAAGGAGAAATGAGGAAGGATGAAAAGATGAATGAGGAAGGAAGAAAAATGAGGAAGGAGTCGGAACAGGAGGAGTAGGATTGACAAATTGCACGCGTGCTGCTCCGTATGCGGTGCCGAGTTATTAAAATATTTGTGTAATGATACATATATTGTTTCATTATTAATATATTTATTAGATCTTGTAGATTTCGAAAATAATGGTTTAGAACCATCATAAAAAAATAAAAAATTAAATAAATAAATAAAAAATAAATAAAATTCTTATTCTTTTTATGTTGATAACTTACAAATTTACGTTTTTGACATACCCTAAAGCAGTAAATCACAAAATCAAACCACCATCCACCCCCATCCAGCCAGTCCTTCCCTACCATCTGTGATCTATTGATTCTATGGCATTAATGGGTTCACATTGTTCGAGTATCATTTTTGAATAAAACATAACATAAAATCAAGTTCTTATAACAAAGATCAGACAATATATGTTGACGTAACAATTTTCACATAAATAAAGCTTACTTAGCATCGTCTGAACTATGAATATAACCCACAACGAGAAACTAGCCCATCTTAAACTCAAGTATAAATATGGTTAATAATAACAAAGACCGACACTTAACACCAACTAAGTAAGTAACTAGCAATTCATCAAAAACTAACTTATATTCACACTTTGTCAGCATGTCCTAACATTACAATAGTGTTTATCAATTTTACAAATTAATCATGTGTAATTATTTAACAAAAAATCTTACTATAACTTGTGTAATTATCATACAGACCCATGAGTATACTCTAAACATAACAACCAACCAGGACGAATAAACAGCCATCATCATTCAATGTAGTCAATAAGTATCGAACATAGGAGACAGGATAAAACATTAAGTTTTCATATTTGAAACATTATAATTTTCATTTGAAAGAGTGTAGATAAAACATAAAAACATATAATATACATGAAAATATAAGTTTATTTTATAATAATTAATTCATCTAATCAGAGAACATAGGATTCAAGTTTGGTACGTTCTATATATATCTCTCTAAAGATTCAACATCCTTTAAAAGGATGTAAGTATAAAGCCTTCAGCAACACTTAACCATTTTTCGGCATATTTTTGATTCAGCAGCACTCATCTCTCTCATACAAGAGAGAAGTTAACTCATCAGGTTGATAGTTATTAATGCACTCCTGTACACTGTATTATTACGGGAAACACAGTTCGGTGTAAATATCATAGATAACACCATGTGCCTATATGTATTATGTCATCAAGTATGTCAACATCGTTAAGATGTGATGTTAATTCGTTTTATATTTTAAGCAACGCTGTAAATATTTTCAGATGTTCGAATTGTGAAACCTATACACGTACGCATGAAGGTCTCACAATCGATAGGTTTCCAATAGTTGCGTACATCTATACATCAATGGTTTTAATACCGTTACATGATGAGAACGCAGCGTCTATCTATTCTATTATGACCTCTCACATCACCTCTGACAGATATTTCACTACTCATCGAACCATTGGATAACATACCCTTACTCTTTACCCAAGCTTCAACGCAGTCGATAATCTTGATGAATCATCAGCCACAGAACGAATAAAGGTCTATATTTGACTCTCTGCATGAAATACAAGCAATGCTATCGGTATCCATTCAGGTGACGAAAAATTTGTAATTGACACTAACGATTGGGAAATAACGAAGCTCCTCGTGATAGAATATCAACAGACAGACATGGAGATTTGGGGGAGATGTCATTTATAACCAGTACAGCAAAAAATATCTTACTGAGAATCGTAGCGTAACACAACCCTATAGGTAATTGAGAAATCTTTCGTTAACCAATCAGAGAAGTAACAGAATGATACAACGCACTGAACGAACCATATCAGTTCAAAAAGGTATATATTCTCGTTAGAACAAACAACAAACAACTAACAACAACAACAAACAACACAACAACAACAAAACAACAATAACAACAACAACAACATACAACATCAACAACAACTACAAACACAATAACATATCTACAAAATAAGTACTATTATATACAACCAACGTATAATATGCTAACGTACATTGTTTTTCACATTAATAAAGCTAACATAGCTAATTACCAGTTTAAGAACGTATATATGGCATTGCATAGCATAGGGGTAACACACTTAGGGTAGCATATAACAGCTCTCACACAATAAAATACAAATTCTATACTTTAATAGCAGTAAAGTACCTGCACAGTATACAAACGTAACCATTCACTCTTTTCTCAAGCATATCTCTAACATATCAATGTTTAATTTTACATTAACAACTAATTTACGTAGCATTTAGAGTATCATTCGATAAACATAGTGCAGCTATGGTTGCTTAGGTACAGGTCATTAAAAATATACAGAACACGCACATTTGTGACAATAAGTATTTTTTTTATTATCCAAAGTTCGGTATGATATATCCTTATTTACTTAATGTTTTTAGGTTTTTTTTTTTTTTTTTCTTTTTTATTTTTTTAGCTAACATAGCATCATATGAACTAAGAAGAATAATGTTACAAATCAGAAAAAACTAACACAACTTATAGCTCAAGAATTAAAGTGTAACATTAACAAAAGCTCCACACTTAACAACAGAGTAACTAATATTGCATACAAAACGTAACATATTCTCAATCCTTTTTCAAAGCATATCTCTAACATATTAAACGTTTAATTTAACATTGACATAGTTAAATATTTTAACAACGATTTATCTAATCTTGACCAACTTATATACAAACCAACGAATAATTGTAAACATAACATAGTTTTATCCAAACAACACAAAAATAAGTTCTTTATTATACAACCATCTAAATATTAATCTTAACGCTTCGGACGTACGATCCGTTGTGCATACCGCACGTACGTGTGGGCAAATCTGCCACACTATATTTTATAAAGTGAATTTTCGTAATTTGAAAAATACTAAATTTCATATATGATAATGTGTTAAATTGGCCTTTTGCAGTTGATCTAGCCAGTTTTTGTTACTTTATTTTTTATTATCTATTATTTTTAATTATTATTTTTTGAAAAATGGTTCTGTTTTTTTCTTGTGTTATTCAAGACAATCATAAGATTTAGGCTGTTAACAAAAAAACTTATATACAGCGAAATCTCTCAAATTGATAGATATTAAATATTTCCTAAGATTAGTGCTAAAAACTAAATACTTGAGACTACTTATGTTTATTATTGATATTATTAAAAAAATTATTATAAGGACGATCAGCTGCGTGCACGTACGGTGTGGGCAAATTTTGCCCACATTCTTAGAGTTATTATCCTGAATAACTTTACATTAGTTTTACATATTTTTATATTCATCCACAAATTTAAGAGTCTTTGTTCAATCATCTTTTTGAGGATATACCTGGAAGGAAAAAAAAAATTGAACCAAAAAAAACTTTGAAAATTTTCAACAAAAAAAAAGTGTGGGCAAAATTTGCCCACACCGTACGGCGGAGGGTTAAACAACAATGACTTTAGTTCAATAAAGCTACCCATATCATACCGCAACTTAATGAATAAAGGCAAATATACTTAACATACCTCGTGTATGATTAAATCGAGCTACATCCTGAAAATTCCCTACTGATCAAGGTAAAGTAGCTAATAGTGTCACACAATACTCGATATGTTCCTACTTTTCTCACATATCTAGCACAGGTAAAGCCGCATCACTAACAAAAATCCCTTATACAAAGTGTGACCAATCTATCAAGATATACCAACATCTGGAACTAATGAATTAACACCATCTTCAGCAATAGTTCACTCTCGGTTTGAGTAAACATCATTGTCCTATTGAATAAAATAGACATTTTAGCAAAATTCTAGGTAACCTAACATTACTAAGGGCATAAACTGTAACCTAGCTCACGTTTCTAACATCAATCTACGGCAGTTTAATCATTTAAGTTATCTTGACATATTCTGCCATGCTCTCTTCTCGAGAATCCGTATAATTTTAACATTAACATAGTACTTATTTCTAAGGATACATTTATTTAAATAACCAGTTTTCATTATCATGTCAGTATAAATTCAAATGTCTTTTCATAATGTAGTCCCCTACCCGTCCAAAAAACCACTTCATATATTGTTGTAAACCCACAAACCATAGCACATGCATGTTGATTTCTTATTAGACATGAAGTGATCAAGTCATATTCAAGTATCATTTGAACAAAACATACAATAATAATATTTAAAGTTCATATTTACGCTATAACTAACCAACGAGCAATATCCTCTGATGCTTAATTCGACAACAAAGTTTGAAGAACAATCAATTAATATATTAGCACACAGATCAGAAAAATACTGTGAAAGCTAGGCGAAATCTATTAAATGTACTAAATTGCAAAACCTACTACTTCACTGATTATGAAATAGGTATCAATTTATACTCATTTCTGAGAAAACATTTTCCCTACTGGATCTCAATGTTAAAGTAAGCTAACAGGTCACACAATACTCGATATGTTCTCCACTTTTTGAGCATATTAACAACAGTAAAGCCTTTTATAATCTAACTCAAAACTCCTATAACTATGTACCTAATCTATATACAAAAATGCCACATCTGAAACTATGATATTCAAATCTTATCTTTTCATTCTCCATATAAGTGTTCGAACTCTGTCTGTTTAAGTGTGCTTGTTTCTATAACATCATTGTGACCTTATGAATAATAAACTGTGAACAAGCATGCAAACACTCGTAATGTAACCTGATCAAATTGTTGCAAATCTCAAAAACCGTATAACCTAGAACTCACGTTTTACATATTAATAATATCACATCATCGATTCTCAAGTTAATTAACACAGTGTAAATATAATCTACAAATAACTCAATCTGAATCTTATAATACAATCAAGTGTAATATTTCACAATTGTCATTTAGATAATATTTAACATAAACGTACTTAATACGAAAATTATAAACAAGTGTTTCATTAAAAATCACGAGTAATTCTAAATGCAACACATTAACCTTCGAGTAGAATAGATCCCCAGGGGGGATAAGCGCCCATACATAGGATGTGAATCACTGCGATGACAGGGATATCACCGCCGACAGTAGACAGGGGGAAAGCGCCCGTTACACAAATAGGCGGGGTGATTACCTCCTCGCAAGAGTATAATACTCATCCTTCGATATGGGTGCGCATCCCCCATAGTGCGCTTTTTCTGCACTCAGACATTTTAGTTAGACTCTGTGTGGCTTGTAGAATTATCGTGAAAAAGTGTGTATATAAGAGAAATGATTTATTCGTAAAAGTATATAAGATACGATTATGTTTAAAAAAAAATAAATTACTAATGACAAAAGGCTGTGTTGTATTTTGCCGAAACGAGCGTAAATTTGTTTAGAGAAAATGATTGAGTTATTTGTTAAGATATTTATCTGATGTGATTAACTGACGATGATGTGTTAGAAACGTGAGCCTAGGTTAGGTTTTTGTTGAATAATAATGTCAGGTTTTGCCCTAGACTTTTGCTATGTTCTACGTTATATTCATTAGGATCAATATGATGTGTATTAATTATACTCGTAACAATGAGTGACACTTGATTAGAAGGAATTAGTTCAATTCATAGTTCAAATGTATGTGGAATTTTTGATAGGATTGGTCACTTTGTTAAGGGATTTGTTAGATAATACAGCTTTACCTGTTGTAATATGCTCAAAAAGTTGGGGAAACATATCGAGTATTGTGTGACCTCGTTAGCTACTTTACCTTGATCAGTATGGAATTTTTCAGGATGTTAGTTGATTATCAATACGTGAGTATGTTAGGTTTGCATTTATACATTATATTCCTAGTCGCAGTTATAATTTGTTAGTTTTATTGATATGCTAAAACTTTGTTGGTAGCAAGATATTCGTTGGTAGTATATAAAGAAACTTATTTTTTAATTGTATTATGTTGTTCTAAATGATACTGAAATAATGACTTGAATCTTTAGTTTCAATTAGATTCACATGCAGGTGGACGTGTTAAGGGGACTGCAGGATATGGTGTGTTTGATTTACTGATTAATGAAAATACTGTTTATTTGTAAGTTAGGTACTGTTATGTTAGAATATTACTTTTATGACATATGTGAAAGAATACACTTGATTTGTAAGAGAAATGTATGAGTTTTATAAGATATGACTATGTTAAAATGACAATGTTGTTGATAGAAAACGTGATGAGCCTAGGTTAAGTTTTTGTGTAGTTATAGTATTAGTTAGCGTTTACCTAGAATTTTAGCTAATGTGATCTATGTTTAATTTATAATATGACAAATTGATGTGTATACTCAATAATAACGAGTTGTACCTTTGATTGAAAGATGGTGTTAATCATAGTTCCAGATCGTTGTATCTATTTGAGTAGATGGTCACCTTTAGTTAGGGATTTTGTTAGATGATGTGGTGCCGTTTTACCTGTTGCTGATATGTGAGAAAAAGTAGGAACATATCGAGTTTATTGTGTGACCTATTAGCTACTTTACCTTGACAAGTAGGTCGATAATTTTCAGGCATGTTAGTAGCTGTGATTTCATACAACTGAGGTGTATGTTAAGTTTGCCTTTATATTACTTATGATGCGGTTATGATTATGGTGATAGCTATATGAAGCTAAAGCTTTGTGGTTAAGTTTATATTCCGATGGTTGGTATATAAAGAACTATTTTGTGTTATGTTTGGATAAAACTTGTTATGTTTACAGTTATTCGTTGGTTTGTATGATAATTTGAGTCCAAAGAGTATGATAAGAATCTGTTTAAATATTACTATGTCAATGTAAAATTAACGTTAATTATGTTAGGATATGTTTGAGAAAGTGATGAATAGGTTACGTTTTGTATGCCAATGTTAGTTACTTTACAGGTATGTTAAGTTGTGAGAGCTTGTTAAATGTTAACACTTTAGATTTTCTTGCTTAAGTTGTGTTAGTTTGTCGTTGTTCATTATATTCTTAGTTTCATATGATGCTATGTTAGTTATATTAATATGAAAACCTTGTCTATTTAGCTAATATATTTCAATGTTAGTCTATATGTAATCGTATATAATAGAACTCATATTTGCACTATTAGTTTTATCCGATAAATGATAGGCTAAATGCTACGTAAATCAGTTGTCTTAATGTCATAAATATTAACTCATTGATTAAGTTAAAGATTAATGCTTTGAATAAGATAGTGAATAGTGTACGTTGTGTATGCTGTGCTAGGTTACTTTACTAGCTATAATTAAGTATGGTGAATCATTTTATTATATGTGTTTAGTTGTCTAGCCTTTTACTATATCTAGTATTCGCTAAGGTGTGTCTTATTAGGTTTTTGTATCTTTAGAATTGCCTTTATATCTGTAGTACCAGTTAACATGTAAACGGGGTAATGACTAATTTGATTTAGCCATTTTTATGTATAGTGTGTGAAAAACAACTGTTACTTGGTTTAGTCAATAATATTCGTTTTGTGGTTGTGTATAGAAAAAACTGTTATATTTAAAAAAAAAAATAGAGTACATATTATATATTGATTGTTGTTGTTGGTAATTGTTTTGTTGTTGTTTTAGAGTGTCGATTGTCAATGTAATGTTGTGTTGTTTTGTTGCTCTTACTGAGAACAAAATTAAGCCTAACAGAGTACAGTATATTGAGAGGATGATAATAATCGTTCTGTTTTGTACTGGTGTAGTTTCTTACTGAATTTGAGAGTAATGGACAACGAATAAGAGAATCCATATCGTAATTATAAGGTTGTTTACGCATACAATTTCCTATATCTCAAGATAGGATATTTTTCGCAATTATGTTTATAATATAGTATTTATGATGTACTCTCAAGGTATGGACACCTCTTTATTCTCCTGCGAGTCTACGACGTACTCCGTTGTTTTTGATATTCTTGGACGAGAAGTCTCTTGTTCGAATTAATTACCAATAGTTGACATTTTCTTATCTAATAAAATATTTTATCTAGTTAATTCAACTCTTTGGTGCATCGTGTAGACTTATTCATTGTCTTTGTACTCTATCAGTGACTTACACGCAGAAGTCAAATAATAGACCTTTTTTCTGTTATCCTGTGGCACCGCATTGATGGCAAAGTGTCGTCAGTTCAAGATTATCGAGTCATTCGCGTGCCTTGTAGGACGGAGAGAGATACTAAAGGGGTTTGTGTATACGCCATTGGTTCTAAATTTTTGTAGTCACAACACTCTGTCTCAGAAAGGGTGAGTCTGCGTGTGCACAGGTCATACTTTTGAGTGACGCTCTGATTCTGTTCTCGATTCATCTGTGACGGTGAGTAAAACCCGTTGATGGTTCCTCTGTCACAGCTCACTGGAAACCCTCACGTCGAGTGTGAGACCTCATTAGTCTGTACGGTGTATAGTTTCACATTCGAAGCCTGCTTCGCAACCC
Organism: Trachelipus rathkii; assembly: GCA_015478945.1. Taxonomy (NCBI): domain Eukaryota; kingdom Metazoa; phylum Arthropoda; class Malacostraca; order Isopoda; family Trachelipodidae; genus Trachelipus; species Trachelipus rathkii. The sequence continues at coordinate 5,885 of JABUQX010044857.1, read as the reverse complement.
ATTCAATATAAGAACTATACTGCCTTAAAATAATAAGAACGAATCTTCAACGATCACATCTTAATCGATGTGGTTGTAGTGCAACTTTGAATGAACAAATGAACATAACATATAGCACATAGGTTGTTTAATACTCGTAATGAAGTTACTTTTATACACTCCGAACATGATGTTTTGATCGTTTCGCGAACCAATAAGAATACAGATATAAGAGCAGTGTATGATTACGGCCTTCATTTAAATACTAAATCAGTGCACTGGATATATACTTTTATCTTCTTTCTGGTATTGTAACAATGAGAAATGTTTTGCTGTTCTGAATCAAAATATGCGTAGATAATATGGTTTATGTGTTGGTGAAGGCATTATACTTTAAATTCTCTTTTTAAAAAGTGATGTTGAATCTTTAGAGAGATATATAGAACGTAACCAAGTTATGTTGAATCCTAATTAAATAATATTAATTCATTTAATATATTTAAATATTTTATTTTATCCAAACTAGTGAACCAATAAAATTAGCTTCCTCCTTTTGTTAAAATGTTTTTATTTTTGCTGTGTATTTAGCTTAATAACTAGTTATTCTCTCTCGCAAATGAGAATAATGTTTTAAATATGGAAAACTTGTTTTTACTTCCCTCCTATGTTCGAATTATTGGACTACATTGATGATGAGGGCTGTTTTTATTCGTCTGGTTGTTGTTATGTAGGCAAACTTTCGCTGGTCTGTTCTCGACTGAGTCTATTTTTGGATTTTTTTTGTATATTTTTATATTTCCTCTATATATTTTGTTTTACATTTCCAGGGTATAGTCCAAATTTTGTTAAATATTCAATGATATCATATGTTGGAAAATGTTGAACATTGTAATGTTTAGAGAGCATGACTTGACAATATCGTGATATAAGTTACGTTTTTTGCTGTAGAGTAATCTGTAGTATACTCTTATAATTACTTCGGTGTTTTAGTTTTGATCCTTTGTTATGATTAATCAATTCATATTTTGTTTAAGAAGCGGCTTAATAAGTTCCTCGAATTGGTGCGGTGTGTACCTATTCCATAGTTCGATTATGAATGCTAAGTAAAGCTTATTACTGAGAAACTTTGTTACGTCAGTCATATATTGCCGATCTTATGTATAAAGAACTTGATTTGTATGTATGTTATTCAAAATGATTATCTCAGAAATATTGTGACCTTATCAATAGGATCAATAGATCACAGATGGTCAGGGGGGTGGCTGGATGGGGGCTTGGATGTGTGGGTTTGATTTAGTGATTTACTGCTGTAGGGTATGTAAAAACGTAAAGTTGTAAGTTATAAACATAAAAAAAGAATAGAAATTTATTTATTTTATTTATTTAATTATTTAATTTTTTTTTCTGATGGTTCTGAAACCATTATTTCGAAATCTACAGACCAAATAACATATATAAGGACACAAATATTGCATCATTTACACAAATATTTCATAACTCGGCACCGCCACCGGAGCCAGCACCGGGCATTTGTGCAACTGTCCCCTTCTACTCCTCTTCCTCATTCTTCTTCCTTCCTCATTCATCTTTCATCCTTCTTTCTTCCTCGTTTTTTGCACTCTGTGCTCTTTTTTTCAGTCGAGACTCCCCTAAAGGGGGGGTCCTAGACACCCTATATGGACTTACAAACCTCATATTCGAGTTCTACGACCTCAACACTATATAAAGAAACCAACATTGTTGTTATACGGAATTTTTATTAACTCAGCACCGCAATGGCTCCAGCACCGGGTGCCGGAGCCAACTCCACAGATTCACATATCAAGTACTTCTAGAAATTCAACTCTGAAGTCCTCACCAAATTTTCAGCTTATATACGATCAATAGTTTAATGTTTGTGAAGGGGGGTGAGTGTCCCATCTTCAGGACCCCATGACGTAACATGGTCTACGACGAGTTACCTCCCCATTCTTAACACCCTCAAATTTTAACCCAATAGATAACTCATAGAGTGTGTAGTAGAGTAATATTCGGATTCAGAACGCATGCGAAGAAGAAACCGCGGCGGAAATAATACCAAAATAATAATAATAATAATACCGGACCCCGCGGCGGAGCGGTGATGCGGGGTTGCAGCCGGAGCCGGAGCCGGAATCCGGCTTGAGTCAACCCTGCGGGGCAGCGCGAACCTGAAGCTTGAGTCGATGGCTAGATGCCGAACCAAAGGTGAAGAAAACGCAATGTCGTAATTGAATCTGGTATGATGTCGATAGTAAAGAAGCAATGAGCGGTAGGAGATGAAGAAAGTGCAAAGGATACGTAGAAGGTTTTAAAAAATCAGGAAGTGTTTCCTTCGGAAACACTTTTTAAAAACCCTAATAATAATAATAAAGGGTAGTGTGTGTGTGTGTGTGCGCGCGCGCTCTTAAGTGCGCGCTTGACGTAATCTCGTCTCCGACAAGATTACGTCATCACGGTCGGTCGCCCAAACGACTGTTAGGCCTAAACTCATCCACTCAGATCAAGCAACAATAGGGCGTAAGGCGCAATATCGGCGTCCCACCCTCGGTAGTGACCTACCGCTCTATATACATCCTACAGACTTGAAAACTGACACGGGATCTGCGCTTAGCGTCTAGTATGATGATAGTATTCAAGTTTCAGACTATAACTCCTATTCCTTCATATCGAAAAGGTTGGTAGAGGTCAAACTGGTGAGTCACTACTATATATATATATATATCTTATAAATATATATTTATTAATAGTAATATATATATATATAATATATATATATATATAGATATATAGTATATATATATGTGAGTGTTATAAATATATATATATATAGTATGTATATTATATATATATATATGATATATATATTATATATATTATAGTATATATATAGATAATATATATATATATATATATATATATGATTAGATATATATATATGATTATAATATATTATAATATATTATATATATATATTATATATATATATATATATATATTTATACCCGTATGTTACCAGAGTGCAGGACTCTTGACCCAACTCTTTTGCACCCACAACCTCTTCCGCAAGCCTCCATCCCATTTTAAAAAGGTTATATATCATTATATCTTTAATTTACATAATTTCCAAATTATGGTTTCAATAAACAAAAGCTTCAGAGCCCTTTCAGAGGAGAGTTTGCTTCTCTTTTTGTCGTAAATGGAGATCGGCACCACTGAAAGACGCTCACTAGCCACACTTGTTAAAGGGCTGCTAAGATTTTTTTTCCTTGCGACTTCTGAAAGATGTGGAAAACTTTTACAATTATTACGCCACAAAACCAGTGGATCTTTATCTGATTCAGCTTTCTTCTCTTTTGATACTCTTCGTATCAATGGATAGTGTGCTTTGACATTCCGAACATCGCTGGCTAGATTTGTGCTAAGAAGCCAAAAAAAATGTTCATGATTCGGCAATATATCCTAATTAGATGTATTGCGTGTTTCTTCTGTGATCTTTTGCTTTTTTATGGCTAGTTGCATAGTTCCGCCTTTAGGCAGGCATCTTCATCGCTAGCATCCCCAAATTAATTTTAACAGGTCTGATGAAACAGTATTCAAGAAATTTGTTTTGATTAGATTTAGAAAGTTGTATTGCAATGCGTCATCGTTTTGCAGAGTTTGAAAATCTATTATCTATCTCCATCATGACTGTTTCTGTGGATCCTTGAAAGTCCGTTACTTTTAATATATAGTATATATATTATAATATATAATAATTTAATTATTAATATATATATATTAATATATATATATAATAGTATATATATTATATATTATATATATATATATTAATATATATATAAATATATAATATGATATATATAGTATATATATATATATATAATTATATATATAGTATATATATATTATATAAAGGTAGTTGCACATGACTTACTCATTATAATTCTTGATGAATACATCCGCTTCCGCTCAAAAATTTTATACGGATAGGTTGCGGGCATGCGGATAGTTGAAATCTCTACGATGAGGCGTTTAGCGGATGCGGATAGTGTAAAATTCGGATTGGTGCGGATCGGATAGTGAAAATTCGATGAGGTTGGGATGCGGATAATGAATAATTGATGGGATTCGCATCATGCGGGATGCGGCATGCGGATATCCGCTACATCTCTAATAGTATATATATATTATATAATATATATATATATATAATAATAATATATAGTATATATTATAAATATATATATATATTATATATATATAATAAATATATATATATTATATATATTTATATATATTTATACTATATTATATATATATATATATATATATTATATAATATATATATATATATATATATATTAATTTATTTTAATATATATATATAATATATATTATATATATATTATATTTATATATATTATATATATATATAATATAGATATATATAATATTATTATATATATATATATATTATTTAGTAATAATAATAGAAATATATTAAAATATATGTATAGTTGATGATATATATAATTACGTATAATTATAGCGGCCTTATAAAATATTGATAGGTATATATAGTATTATATATATATATTAGTACTATTACAAGAGTATATAATAGAAAATATATTATTTAATATATATATATATATTACTGATATATATATATAGGTTATATATAGTGATATGATATATAAGAGACCACTATATAGATATATGATATATATATGATGATATATATATATATAGTATAGTATAGTATATATATATATATAATATATATGTATATATATATTATATTTTCCTATATTATGACGTATTCCTATGTATATATATCAGTTATATAGGTAGGTAGTGTAATGGGTAATATAGTATATAGGTACGTAGGAGATATACTACTACCGTATTACTGAACTCATTACCATAATATATATTACAATACATCATATATAAAGATTATAATAGGCAGTATATATAGTAGTGAGGTAGAATTATATATATTATATATATATATATATATAGTATATATATATATATATATGAGGTATATGTAGTTCACTCAGTAAATATAAGAAGCCGCTTTGCCCGCGGTAATATATAGTTAAGTATATAGTAGTATATAGTAGTATATATAAATATATATTTATAAATTTTATTATAGTATATATAGTATATATATATAAATATATATAAATATAGTTATCCTTATAATAAACTCAGCCGTTAAGTATTTACTTACGCCGGTATAAAGGCTAATATAGTATAATAGCGTATAGTATATATAGATACAAAATAATAATATATTTCACTTAAATTAATTTTAAATATATACGATATGGTGATAATATATATTAAATAAATATAATTATATATTATAATATATAAGGTATATATATATATATATTAATATAGTTATTATTAATAAATATATTATATATATATATAAATTAATATATATTTATAGCGCGGTTATGGTATATATATATATATATATATATATATATAAATATAATATAGTATATATATATATAGATAGTATATTATATTATAACTTTTAATAGTATATTTATTAATATAGTATGATATTATTTACGAGTTAAACAGACTACTCTACTCACGACAAAGCCCATTAATCTTAGCGGAAAGAGGAAAGGTTGTGCTCAATTTTAAGTCTGAGCAAGAACAGAAGCTAAGAAGAAGAGAAACACACACACTCAGACGACCGACCAGTGACGAACCTGAGTCTTTCGCTTAGATGGCGAGTGCTCTAAGCCGCTGAGCTAACCGCGACGCCAATTTGGTCTAGCCATTCCTTCTTGACTTTACGAGAACGACTCATCCGATGTTCACTGCTTCTTCCATAAATATGTACGTATATCTGC
>JABUQX010044856.1:27500-45322 GCA_015478945.1 Trachelipus rathkii | reverse complement strand
AAAAAAAGAGGGATATTACGGAAGTTTTGGTGAGTGAATATTGACGCTATCAATGGTTTTTTTTTTATTAACGATACTGTAGCGTGATTAATTCCGCAATGCATGGCAGACCCGTGCTGTACCGCACGCTTAGGCAACACGTGGTGCCTAAGTTAAAATTTGAGGAAAACTAACCACGTAACTGAATTGGAAGCAGGGGTAGGTTATGGGGGGGTATAATCGAGCGCGAGGGATTATTTCACTACGAGCGCTCCGATAAAACATGGTGAGGTAGTGGCGTCAACTGATGTCGAGGGTAGAGAGGTAACAGAGGTTAAAGGAATAGTAGTAGTTGGATTGTTTGGACTGAAGATCCGCCTTTTTTCTATGCTGGATGATGATGAACTTCTTAAGCGGGGGGAGGTTCAGTTTGAAACAAGATTGGAATCAGTTCCAAGGTAAGTTTTTGGGTCCAACTGGGAGGCTAATTCGCACCTCCACTCTATCTTAGTGGTTAGCTCAAAGGTGTAGAAATACTGTTTTAAGAGATGAAAGGAGTGGAGAGGGTATTTAGCTCTGTGAACGTCTAGAGTGGAAATTGCTTCTTCAAACTTTTCCTCATTAAAAGTTTTAAGCAACAGTTCAACTTAGCGGAATTAACAGGCATTTGCTGTCAGAGACAGGAGGGAGAGAGAGAGAGGAGGGAGAGGGAGGAGAGAGAGAAGAGAGAGGGAGGAAATTTAATATTTCTAAAACGTTTATCAGATAAAGGAAAAAATACTGCAGATTACAGAATTGTTATGACACTAAAGATTCGAGATAAAAGAGACAGCTAATTTCTTAGTTACGGATAACGCGCATAACATGATCAGTACGATTTGAAAAATTAAATAAGGGACAATGAGGGTGTGGGAAATAGGGAGGCTTGGTAATGTGGATAACTGATTTTAGTTGATGCCAAAACGAGAAGTAATAAGTTGTTTTCAGATGAACATTGATAAACTTAAGACTATGTTCGATAACGTTAACATTGCACACATGAGATGTGGCTTTCTACTTTACAGTTAGCAGTGCGTGATGGTCTTCACATAGAGCAAGCAAATATTTTAAGCAGGGCGAGACAATAGAAAAGCAGCAGTACCAACATTATGGATAGTTTATTAAAGATCAAGCTGCAAAAATGCATCGTAAGGGTCAGAGAGACAATGGGGAAGTACAATGTCTTTGCCTAAAGGTTTTGCAACTAAAAGATTATAGTAGTATAGTAGTAATAATACTTTGACTTTCTCTCTCTCGAAGCAAATCGAAACAATTTAATCATTTAAGACCATACTTTTACAAAAAAAATATTTCATAGAGATGATTCTTGGATCCTCACTTGAGAACGGATCTTAGCAAAGCCTCAAACAAAAGGCAACAACGTTCAAGAACTAAATATGATTTTTTCGACAATCTTTGTTTAGAATCTTTCCAGACCAGGATCTGATATTTAAGCTAGGAGTGTTCTTTCGAGCTACGGATCTTAAAATGATAACTGTATCGAACGAATTGGCGGAGTCAGATGTTTAGCAGTTTCAGGACTGCGCTCCTTGTAGAATTTTTGTCAGATGAAGATGAAGAGTAATTTGCCAGATAATGGGAAAAATGGAGCATGCAGAAAAACGATTGAAAAAAAAAAAGACAATCTTCTGTTAAAAGAAATTGAATCTAAATGACACTAGACAAAATATATATATTCCATAAGTCCATTAGATGGAATAATGAAATCGACCGGAAATCAAAGTTATCAATTAAAGAGGGAATCAATTGCTATCCTAAAATTTTGTAAGATGCGCTTGCACAATTACATTTGCTCCTTCAAGTGATCAAGACACATCGGTTTCTGTGTAAAATAATAAAATAAGATCTAAGGACATCGTTGAAGGAGGATTTTATTGATGGTTTTATTTTAAGAACAATTGTTTTGAATAAATTATATATTAATTATGGTATCCCTATATATATAGAATATTATTTTTAAGTTAGGAAGAAGTGCATTATTATACATATATATATATATATATTTATATATTATATATTATTATAATAGTTATATATAATATATATATATATATTATATATTATATATATATAATATATAGTATTATATATATATTATATATATATATATATATATATATATATTATATATATAGGGGTGTTCTACATCTGCAAAATATTGATAGAAAAACAATAATTGAACATTTATTGTTTAATAACCTATGTTGTTATGAGCTTCGTTTGAAGTTAGGATGATGTGGATACATAGTTTATGTTGTGACGCGTCGCATGTAGGTTACGCGACGATTTTAGGTACTCAATTTTAATGGTGTTTGATGCGTGCGTAATGATTTGTAGTAACGCTTAAGAGAATCGGAACAATGTTTCATACCTTTTACATGCCAATTCCATCGTGTTCCATGCATGTAATATCGATTACGAATGGTCTGACTCTTCGAGTTAAGGGCATGATCAATGTGTAACGGTGCGGCGAACGGAAATGGACGAGAGCGCAACTAATGTACGGGAAGCGGTTCCAACCAGAATCACACCACCACACCTTGTTTGCTCGCACTTATGACAGCGGCCTTTGAGATAATGGGCCCTTTGTCCACGGGTGCATTGGTGGGAGGAGCGTTAATACGAGGATCTGCGTTTGAAAGAGAGGTGCTTGAGAGGTCGCCAAGCGACCGTCGCCTAGCAACTAGGCCATTGCCATGTATGGGTCAAAATAGTCGTCGTGGTTGGGTCTTGCAAGAGCAAAGCCTCGATGCATACACCTACAGAAAGTACAAGGACTTGACTTGGGTAAGCAGATGTCGGCCACGCAAACACATACATAACATTAGAATACCAAAAACTTCCGGTTACGAAGTAACGACGCGTCAACAACATCCCGTGGTTTAACCGTAACTTTGAAATTGAAACGAAGCGTCATAAACATAGCTTATTTAATAAATGTTCCTTATCGTTTTGCTCTATCAGCCTTCGAGTTTGTCGCAGAAGAGGTTTTTTGATCACGCATATATATATTATATATATAATATATAATATATATATATATATATAATTATATTATATATATTATAATATATTATATATATATATATATATTATATATATATATATATATATTATATATTAATATCCTATATATTATGTTATATATATATATATATATATATATATATATATATATATAACGGTACTATATATATTCATATATTAAAATCTGTTTTTGAATAAAATTTTTATATATGTTCAGGTCAAGAATGTTACCAAATTATGTTTTAAATTTATTTAGGATTTATCTACAATAATGATTTTTATTCTTTTAGGGAAAAAAATAATAAAATTATATTATGTAACTGTACGTTCAAGAGGAATTATATTAAAATTTATCATATCAACCTGCTAAAAAATATGTGTAGAGAACCCATGATATGAGTCCAGAGAACAGGCGGAACCGGTACAGGTCGCCGACGGGGTTTTGGAGGGAGAGGATGACGATGTCGAGAAATATTTCCATCTCCCGGGTGGCATTTCGAACAGGCATACTAATGAAAAAATCAGTGAAGTCGTTATAGATGCGAATCTTTCGGAACCGGAAAAGCAAGAGACGGGTAGATTTACAGACAAACCGGGGTATTGTGAAAGTTTTAAACATAGGATTATGCTTACTATCGGCGATCCTATAAAATCCTAACCGTACAATCAACCTTATTCAGTTAGACCACAAATTAAAACCGAAATCCAAGGTATGCTGGATTTAGGCATAATATGGAAATTAGATTCACCATACGCTTTTCCCATGGTCGTGCTAAAGAAAAAAGACGGGTCAAACCGGGTATGTGTTGATTACAGAAAATTAAATGATATAACGATTTTCGATCCGTAGATAACGGTTACAGTGGAGGACTTATTCTTTCATTTCGGTAAACATAAATTCTTTTTGAAATTTGATCTTCCAAAGGGCTATTGGCAAATTCAGATTTAGGAGGAGGACACCCAGAAAACGGCATTCATAGTCCATGAATGGCATTCTGAGTTCCTTAGGATGCCCTTCGCCTTAGTGGACGCCGGCGCAACACTCATAAGGGCATTAAGGAACGTGATTGGAGATAAACGTGTTACGAAATGTTACATTGATGATAGTATCGTGCACACTCAGGATTGGGGAACTCATATTAAAGAGTTGGAAGAAATATTTGCCCGGTTAGAAAATGCCGGATTTACGATGAAACCTTCTAAAAGTGTTATAGGAAGAATTCCTTGGCCATAAATTAAATTGTGGGTATAAGGGTTTTCTGTAAGAAATATAAAGAAAATTAGTGACACAGCGAAATCGACAACTAAGAAGGAAGTAAGATCCTTCCTCGATTGAATCGGTTATTATAAAGCTTTCGTTCCTAATTACGCATCAATCGCGTGCCCGTTATTCGATTTGCTTAAGAAGGGGAGTCCCAGTAAAGTCAAATGGGGACACAGTCATCAAAAAGCTTTCGAAGTCTTGAAGATTATGCTTACGACCTTCCTTGTGCTTTTCTAACCCGACTCGAGTAAGGGATTTGTTATACAGACCAACGCAACACAAGAAGCCATAGTCACTTGCCTTTTGCAAGAGTACGCCGATGGGTTACTTCCGGTGGCTTATTGTGGAAGGAGACTATCCGAAACTGAAAGAAGGTGTGGAGTGTTATCGAAAAAGAGGGTTTGGCAATAATTTACTCCGTAATGAAATTTGAGAATTATATATACGACAAGGAATTCATCTTGCAAACCGATCATAGCCAACTCGTGTATAAGAAAAAGGCAAAATTCACAAATTCCAGAGTAAAGCGCTGGGCCATGATGCTGCAATATACGAAGTTTACTCTCCAGTCCGTGATCGCGGAAAGAATAATGTGATATCTCATTTTTGCTATCGTTAGACGGGTCTCGGAGCGAATGAGCAGGTGAAGGCACGGTGAGGTAGCGGACAGTAAGGACGGGATTAGTGCCCCATACGCCGCGAATGGGTGGCTTGGTTGAGGGAGGGGAGCGGTGGGTGTGTCAGCGGTTGGAGCGTAAGAAATAGCGACTCTGTCAGTTGAATGGGTGGGTGTCAGTCGGTTCCAGAGGGCCAAAAGGGTTTCAGTGGCCGACTAAGACCGACCGCGTATTGTCTCCAAGCCTGGCAAAGTATATTATGGCGAGTACCGCGTAGACGAAAAAGGTACAATAGCGAGCAGAACCGTTAGCTATGGATTCGGCGATTCGAAGGATCAGAAAAATAGGCTAGATGAGCGCGTAGTACTGAAACCGGAGCCGGAGCTGGAGCCGCAGCCAGAGCTGAAGCGTGCGAGCCAGAGTTGGAGCCAGGTAGTCAGGAGGCCGGAGCCGGAGCCGGAGCGTGGAGCAAGAATTGTGCGTTGAAAGTAAAGAGGAGAATAATAGTGAATGAGAGAAGGAGCAAGCAGAAATCGTCTCGGGAATAATTTATCACATAGAAATCTCAATAAAATATCAAACAACCTCAAAAATTTTATTCAATGTTTGAATAACCGCCAAGTAGAAGGTCTCAGTGAAGAAAAAACAACGACAACAAGTAGAAAGACGTCTACTTAGAATGCATTATTTGCGCAGAGTCCCGCATATGGGTGAAAGGATAGAGATGACGATGGTATAAGGTAATTATTGAAAGAGTGTGAAAGGAAAGATAAAACATTACAAGAACCTTGGTCCAAAAAGAGTGTCACAAAACTAAGACGTCAGGGAAAATGTGATGTTCCATTAACACATTATAAATAAAAATACCTATAAATTATAGAGGAAAACTATATAACAAATAATTTTTTATGAAATATAAATGAATCAAATACTAAGTAATTTTATATTTTTATGAACGTAAACTATGTACTCATATTACTTATATATTAATATATATAAGACCATATATGAATAATATAAACATCTATAATATTAATATATATTAATATATATAATATATATATATATATAAGATATATAATTTAATATTATATTAATTTATAATAGATAATAATATAGTATTATTAATATATTATTATATTAATTATTATATATATATAATTTATATATAAATACGTTATATAAATATTAATGCTAGTAAGAACAGTGTTCTGGAGGAGTATATGATCTTAAACAAAAAGTGGTGTTAATTATATGGTCACTTTCTTTATTTCTCTCTAATTATCTTTCTTTACCCCAATCATTCATAATACATTGTCTTTCTTAGCGTAAAGAAACCTAACGTAGCTTAGCTGTATTATCCTAGCACATTCAAGTTATCATTATTTACAGCGCCTCTATCTCTCTCTCTCTCTACTGCTCTCTCTCTCCTCTCTCTCTCTCTCTCTCTCCTCTCTCTCTCTCTTCTTCTCCTTCTCTCTCTCTCTCTCTCCTCTCTCTCTCTCTCTCTCTCTTCTCGTCTCTCTCTCTCTCTCTCTCTTTTATCAGCACTTGCTAGCTCAATCTAACGAAAACTAACCAAACTCAGCATCTTGCCCTAACTTGCGTGAACACACACATACATTAATTATTAAGACACTTTAATTTTCCCCTCTAACTATCTTTCTCTTCTTTAACTCGATCTAACCAAGACTATCCTGATTTAACATACCAACCTAACACACACACGCAGCATATTAATTATAGAGATCCTTTACTTATTCCTCTCTCTCTCTCTCTCTGGACACACTTACAACAGTAACTATAATTCTTAATACATTGTCTAACTTAGCCCAGCCAAGCGTAACTTTGCTGAACATACCAACCTAAAACACACAAAGATCATCTACCTACCTTTCCTAGTACACTCTCTAACTTACCATAACCAAACCTAACCTAGCGTAACATATTAACCTAACACTTTAGGCACACACAACATGTTAATTATAGAGACACCTTCTTATTCCTCTCTCTAGACCCACTAACTAACTATCTTTCTTATTACATTTTCTAACCAAGCCTAACGCAACCTTTATTTTTATATGAATATTGTTTTTATAACGTCATACATAGGTATTCAATTTTCTAAACGTCAAAAACTAATGTTTATGTTTCAAAATATTTTCTTATGATAAAAGATTTTATGCTATATTCATAAAAAGAACTTACCATTATGTTGTATTAATAATAATGTTTGTGTATGTGATGCTACTAATATTTTTAAATTACAGATTTTTTACGGTATTGTTCAGCATTGTGAGAGTTTGCTATGTTGGCTGTTGATAAGTTAAAAACTTTGTTATGTTAGTATTTATTCACTGGTTAGTATGATAATTAGGTTACATTATGATAATCTTTTGCTAGGTTTTGTTAAATATTACTATGTTAATGATATAATAACATTAACATGCTATACATATGTAAAAAAGTGGGTTAGGCTGTTTTGTAGGTAATGTTAGCAACTTTACCATTGACAAGCTGGAAACTTTATTAATGTTAGCACCTAATTTGTTCGTAAGGTATTTTAAGTTTGTTGTTTTACATATCTTAGATTATCTTAAGTTAGCTTTATTGATAAATTTACGCAATGTTCATACAAAGGACCTATTTTTATGTTGTTAAGTAAATGAAGGAGCTTAAATGAGACTTTCGTTACTAAGGCAATGGATCACAGATGGCATGGATGGGTGAGGCGGAATGGAATTTGATTATTGATTAATTTATATTTTTACGTTATCAAATATATAAAAAATAAAAGATTTAGTAGAAAAGTGAAATGCTTTTAATAAATTTGTTATGTTCATGCAAATAACTTATTTTTATATAATGGTTATACAAGGATTTTTATATTATGTTACTCAAAATGTGTGTTTAAATATGACGTAAAGTAAGAAAGCAGTAGCTCATGTCATGGTGGGATGGGGTGGGGTGGGTTGGGGTGTTTGTGTTACTTCTTTATTGCCTTAAGGTCAATAACGTACATACTTTTAATAAAAAAATATAAAAAAAATTCAGTCGAAACAAAATAATTTTTTAGCAAATTTAAATTTTTATTATAATAACTTTTTTAACAAAATAGATAAAATTAAAAATAAATAAATAAAAAACTTTAAACAAAATGTAATGTAGAATAATATTTTAAATGAACAGCATAAACGACATCAACATCACGCACAAACCACACACACCACACATACACACAACATACACACACAAAACCACCACACACACACCACACACACACACACACACACACACACACACACCACATCACACACACACACACACACACACACACACACACACTGAAAATTTGTAGTTAATCGACGATAAGTAGAAAAAAAATATATCAATATTTCACTTTATGAAAAAAAAAAAAAATTCTAAAAGGTAAAATATTGATATATATTTTTAAATAATTCAATCAACATCAAATTTTTCAATACGGCTTGTATAGTTGTGGCGAGATACATCTTCTTTTACTTAAATTATATTTTTGCATACTCAAAGAAAATGTTTTTCACAAAAATACTTTATATAAAATTTGTTCCAAGGACAAATCAAAAACTTTTCTTTTGCATATACAAAGAAATTATCTAAATATAAAATGTGTATCCCCCGAATACCTATGCTCTGAAAATTTCATTGATAGAATGAGTAGGAAAAAAATTATCAAAATTTTTCATTAAAAAAAAAAACAAACAAACAAAGGATAGGTTTTTAATTTCGACATTGCTGAGCACCAACTTCAAAAAAATCCAAAAACATATTTATACATTCACTAAGAAATAGACCCATATATGTGTGTAGTTCAAGCTTGAAGTCATTTCGAAAAAAATGTAAAGAGTTCATGCTCAAAATGTCAAAAACACAGGTTTTCAAAAAATGAAAATACAAGAGAAATGACTATAGAAACACTCGAAAACGACGTTTTGGAGGTCAGACAAAGCTACAGTTTGTGTTTTTTTCCGATCCAAATTTTATGAAAATTAAGAATATTGGGTTCATTTTAAGATAGGGGCTAAAGTGCTCCTGGAGCAAAAATTGGACTCTGCTCTTGATTAAGAAATTCGTAAATAAATAGTTAGACAGACAAATAAAAAAGAATGTTAGTAATTGGATATTTTATAATAAAATGTAATTAGCCCACCTTTCAAGGGCTTTACTTGATATTTTCAATCTTTGCTTTAATGAACTTTAAATAGATAATGTAGCAAATGAATTTATTACATTAACTGCTAGCAGGATGCACGAAATGGCACATTTTCTCTGCTCTATCGATCACCAAAGTAAACATTTAAAATAATACACTTTCGTGGCCTATGCAGAGCTTCCATTGTGAGCAACGAGGCCTCATTTTTTGGCGCTAAAATTTAGTTGATATATATTATTTAATTACAGTATTTGCTATACAGTAAGATTATTCCTATAAAGTACTCGATTAATATTATTAATTTTTGCCCAAACACAATATAGTTTTTTTCTCTAGATTCTTAATTTGTTGGATATTTAGGATAAAACAATACAAATTATCATGCTACAAAGAGCAAATAATGTCTTAATCAATAAAATATAAAATTTTGCAACTGATATTAAATTTTCTTTAATACGATTTTAAGCATTGATCAAGATTTTTCTTTTCAACAGCTGTTAGATGCATTTTTAAACCATTTTTAGACCCAAACTTGTGATCTGCAGTCAGGATTTATTTGGCAATTATTAATTAATTCTCTAAACTGAGTAACTACACTGGCTAGGAGAATTAAATAATTAACAATTATAATAATTTGATCATCAATTTTCGTTAAAATCTTAACTCTTGCTACAGTTTTACTCTTTAAATTGTTAACGTTTGACAGAACCCTAACTCGACTATCGGAATCGTTTTTTTCCTTCATAAATGATTATCCAGTGAAGGAGGAGCTCTCACATGCATTTCCCTATGCATTTTATGCACTTCCGAGAGAAGTTTTCCCTCCTATCCAATTGAATTTCTTCAATAATTGAAATAAAAAAAAATATCTCCTAAAACAAAAAGAATACTTCTATTTTAATTTACATTTGCTCTGGTACCCATAATTTGTTTTTCCATAACTAATAATATCGCTACGCTGCAAATACTAATACTAAACCTTGGTATATATTATTACATTTTTTTACAATTATTATTGTTATTATTATTATTTTTATTATCGTTATTACTATTAATACTATATTATTATATTATTATTATTATATATGTACGACTATTATTAATTATTATTATTATTAGTTATTTGATCTAATATTAATATTATTATTATTATTATTTTATTATTATTATTTTTATTATATTATCTACAAATACATTAGTTGTGCTTTTTTTCCTGAAAATATTATTTTTAATTTTTTGAATCGTTAGCATAGCAACTGAGAGGGAAAAAAATAAAAATATAACAAATAATGCTGAGAATATTTCTATTTTTGAACGACTCAAAGTAAGTCCTGAAAATTATGGTACTCCCTTTTAACTTTTAAACTTAAAGAGGAGCAACAATCCTTATAATTTTGATCAAGTCAAAGAAGACAGATACCCTACAGAAGGAGAAACAACATGTCTTTATATTTCTTACGTTTTATTTTTCTTAGGATTTTAATGTTAGTACGTCCTAAAATTTAGTTCAAACTACATGATGTAAGAATAGGTATGAAAAAAAATCATTTGCGTAAAGTTACGATACATTTCCAATATAAGTTTATTTACTGCAAATCATATTATTGCTTTCATTATTGTTCTTGTCAGTATTTGTTAACATTTTTAATTATAGGGCCCCCAGTGTACCATGGCAGGTTGCCCTATATGAGGTATGTGGAGAGAGGAATCAATAAAATTATTATTGGCTCCTCGACAGAGGAGGTGCAAATAGTTTGGATTCGGGGCTGCAGCCAATTTCCCCCCCCCCCTCTAAAAGTAAACATAATATTCGTAATTTTCAGCCGATTTTGATCAAATAAACACAAAACCGTGCATTTTTTGCCCTATTAAACTTCGTTTTAGAGAGATGTTATATTCTGTTGTCGTGTAGTCATTCTTGTCAGAAATTTTCAAAAACCAACAATTGTGTTTGGAGGCATTTTAGATTCCAACTCCTAACAATTTTTTTTTCGAAATGACTTCAAATCTTGAGAAATTTTGCACGACAAGATTGGTCTCCTTACCTTATGGTATCAAAAGCCGACGAAGATACTGTATTTGCAATTTCAATTTTGAGGTTTTTGTTGTTCCTAAAACTAATAGTATGAAAAGAAATAAAGAAAAAACTTGCAATTTATTTTTTCCTGTTATTGCGAAGTGGATGAAATTTTCAGAGATATGTAGTCGAGGGAGTTGCAATTTTTTAAATATTCCTAGAATACCTCTTCTGGTTTTGATTTGTTCCTGGAACAAATTTTTCCAAAAAAATTTTTGGGAAATTTTTAAAAATCTTTTGAGTATACAAAAAAATTAATCTAAGTAAAAAAGATGTATCTTCCTTGTTTACAAGTCTGAAAATTTGAGATTGATCGGACAGGTAGGAAAAAAGATATCAAAAATTTCATTTTTCGAAAAATTTTTTTTGGGGAAAAGTGAAATTTTGATATATTTTTTTCTTGTCCGATCAACATCAAATTTCCAGAGCTTGTAAAGCAGGGAAAGATTCATCTTCTTTTATCTTTCCTTCAATACAGAATTTTTTTTATTTTTAATACTCATTTATTTTAAAAAAGATAATTTTTGTTTTACAAATTTCCAAAATTAAAAAACTTTTGTAAATTTGTGTCCAGAAACAATCCAAAATACTGCATATACAAAGAATTGTTGCATCTCTCTTGGCTACATATGCTCTGAAAATTTCATCCACTTCGCACGATCTATAAAAAAAATTATCACAATTTTTCATTTATTAAAACCCCAAAAATAAGTGGAGTTGTGTGTGTAGAAATTACGACTGAACGAGTTGTAACTAGACGTAACACACTTGCATATAAATAGTTCAAAAAAGTAGCATATCGCTGTCTTTTCTCTCCACATATCAGAATATATTTACGGCTTATTATTGAATGTCCCATATATGCATATTTACTCAGAACCGTTCGTGAAAGTATCATTTCGAAATAATAGATTGTAGGTAGTCGTAATCTAAAAAATGTACCAATAATAACATTTGGTTTTGTAGAAAAACAAACTGAAAATAGTGTTCTGGTTATATTACTCATCGATCCATCAGATAACAAACACTTTTCATCTAGCTTTATTAGCGACAAAAAGCTACAGTTTGGGTTTTATTAGATCAAAATTCGCCTGAAAACTACAATTTAATGTCCATTTTGACTATGAGACAGAATCTTTGGGAGGGAAAATTGGAGTGGGCCATCAGCGCCAGACATGCCTTCAACCAAAAAATGAGTTGGATACCCTAACCGCGCTACAGAACTCGGGTCCAATTCAGTATTCGCATAGCCGGGATGAGAACCACAGGAGATTTTCAACTACATTAAACATAGATCTGTAATATTTCTACGTTTTTTTGGTAGTGACATTAAAATCTTAGTTTTCAGCCGCATTTTACAAGTAAACACAAAAACCCGTAGCTTTTACCTAACGCCTAAAAAGCGTCGTTATTTAGTGGTTATTCGTCCTTCATGTAGTCATTGTCCTTTAGGTTAATTCGTCCTTCATTTGATAAATAGAAATAACTTTTGTTTTAGCATCTGTTTGGACAATTGAGTAAAGGATAAAAATTCTTGTTAATAGTTAGATTGTTGCTCTTGAAAGACTAGAAACCATGCCAAATGATGTGGGACCTAACCTTGAAATATTATCTCTAATATTACTTCAAATACTAAAGTAATTATTAACCCCAAAACCCTGCAAACAATGGTCGATTCTTCATTATTAATAATAATTAATTTTTGGGTGGGTTATGAAATTGAAAATTAAGTTGTTTTTATGCTTATCCGATCTTCGGGGTAGATACAGATTTTTTATGTAGATCAGTCGTTTTGTATCATGCCTGGGTAATTTTTTGAATTTTTTCTTGGCAACAAATTTTCTCCAGAATTTTTTGGTCTTTTTACTTTACTCCAGCTCCTCCAGATCCTGATAATTATTCAAAAAAAAGCATTTTACGTACCTACTAAAATACATCCCTTGGAAAGACTTTGTAAGAATTTGTATTTGATGATACCTGATTAGTTACAACATTTCACTTTTCTCTACACACTTCGTTTTGAAAAGTGAAATATTATTTTTTTTTTCAAGGCTTATATAGTTGGGGGAGATGCATCTTTTTTGCATAGATAATTTTTTTGTATACTCGAAAAAAATTTTTTTAAATTTGTTCCAAGAAAAAATTCTGAACTTACTACATATTCCATCTGAAAATTATTTATTGCCAGAGCTGCTATTAGTATTATAATTCTCTCTCCTCTCTCTCAATTCACACAATTAGCATACTGCTGTTGTGGTTTTATGAACAATCGGACCACTATTTTGACATACAGGAGTAGAGTTGAGGTGTCGAAAATATCATGGAAAATTTCCTCTTCTTAAAGAATCTGTGTGAATAGTTTCTCAATTTATAGTCTCAAATTCTGCAAGTCATTTTTGTGTGAAAAAAACAAAGTCTCTCCCTGAGGCAGAAATCGACTTTTTCAAAAACGAGGTTTTCAAAAATGAAAATATCAAAACAATGACTACAGACACAGAAAAACATTCGAAAGCTACGTTTTAGATGTCAGAAAAAGCTGCGGTTTGATTTTTATTTGGCCAAAATTTGCAGAAAATTAAAAATTTTATGTCATTTTTCAAAGGTTTTAGTCGGGGAAAAAAATTTGACTAGCGAGGAACAAAAATTGGACCATCCCCTTCAAATAGTTTTACTTTGTACCAAAAGGGAAAAAAAATTTCAAGAAAAAAAGAATTGTTCCAAACTTTGCCCGTAGATTCGTAGATAGAATGCATCAAAGGAAGGAAAAAACGACGTTGATATGGAATATAATATATATATATATGATATATATATATTTATATAGGCTAAATATAGTAAGTATGTGTTTTATTTAAAATATGTATATTATATATAATATAGTTATATAATATATATATATATATATATATATATATATATATATAGTATATATATAGATATATATATTATATATATAATGTATTTATATATATCATATCAAAATATTATATATATTAGGGTGGGTCGAAATATTCTTTCTTTTTTTAAATTCACAAAACGATGGTATGCAAAGACGTCAGTATCATGGTCTGATGTTATGGTTAAAATTCAGGGCTGTGCGACCCATACCCCTCAGCGCAAGAGCCACTTTTTTATTTTTGTGCGGCATTAAAAGAACTATTAAACCAATTTCCACCCCACTGGCTACGTATCTCTTTTTGATGAAATTGTCGGTTGAAGAATACTAGTCGTTTAAATATGAGTAAATGAATTCTGCAACCGAAAAATATGTTTAGAGTTATGGAGTCCCCCAAGTGAGTATTTCGAGGCAGGCTCAACACCATTATAATTTCGACTTGCCCATTATTTACTTTAATTTTCAAATTAAAATCAAACCCATTTTTATTTTTATATTGAGTTTGGAATACAGCAGAAACATACCGTGCATCTAGCTGATAAGTAGAAGTATGTTTGATTCCTAGAATGAACAAATAAAAAGTTCCCAAATTCTCTAAAAATTTCCGCAATTCACCTCCCCCTTAAGGTTATAAAGATATCATTTAGTATACTGGACACCCTTTTTAAAACTTTATACTTAACTTTAATATATATATAATAGTGTATATAGGTCTCAAATAACAAAATTATACTTTAAATATATTTATATATTATTATTATATATATATATTCATATACATATAATAAGTATAAATATTAGATTATAAAGACTATATATATATAAGTTATAATAATATATATTATATCTCTCGCCTTTCTTATGAAATCTGTAATTGATATTAGCCAATGTCCTTTGATAGATGAATGCCGAAAATTCTTTTCAACGGGACTGAAATTAACATTCAGAGAGATATGTCTGATATGCTCCGTGAGTCTGTCTTTCAATATCCTATTCTTCCTAACTGGTCTTAATACTTTTGTGGTTTACTTAGATTGGTACTGCATGTTCTACTCCAGTGAATTGATTCATCGCGAGGAAACAATAGTCTTAAGTGGTCTCATATTACTAGTATATTTCGACCAGATTTGGCATTTGTTAAATTCTTTAGAACAGGTGGTTCGGTAACTGTCCATTCATGCAATTTTGTTATCATTTTGATTCCATTTAGTTTCAGTGAAAAGTTTCAAGTGATTAGTGCAGTTCACTAAAGCTTCTCTGCAGGGTATTCCCTTCTTATTTGCTTCAATATTACGTGAATACCTAAATGTCTTTTTACTCCTTTTCTGTGTCTACTAGCCATAGCAATATAGATATATTTCTCAGAGGAAATAGAGCAACTTATGAGTTGTGGTGTTTTAGTAACACGCTCCATAATCACTGCATGATTTTTGGTCTGCCTCGTTTTAAGTAGGGCACATCAAGTACCAAAAATTTCTCCCTCCATCAGTTGCCTTTGGATTAGACTTTATCCAAAACGAATCCTGTGAATTAAACATTTCATTAGTATATAGGGTAAATTTTAAAGATATTGAATAGCTTTACTTGGAAGTTGTGTAGAAAATATGGTGTGTATGAGTGGTTGTTTATTTAGCCAGTGTGGCGATGATGATCTACCTGGAGTTTCTTGGCTAATGATGGCGGTATATTCACTGAAGTTGTACTAATACACATTTCATACAAATTTATTTTTGCGGAGTGCTAAGTTATTTAACGATATCTTCGGGGATCTCTTTAAAGGGTGCTGGTGATCAAGATTCAAAATAACAATCTACAGCTTTTTATTTAATTCTTGCTTACAGTATATTTTTTTTACCAAATGAATGCACCCTTAAATTGTTTTTTTGCGCCTGATTGTTTATTCTTATCAATGTTTCAAATGGAATACGTGTCTAGAAATGGAAGTTTCATTTGCATGCAAAAGACAAAGTAACCACTGTTCCGGTCTTTCCATATATATATATATATATATTTCAATCATTCTCAAAACTCCACCAACTCTTCCAGTATTATCTGGAGTCCAATCGCAAAGAATTGCTTTAAGGGAGTTTTTGCTAATTAGAATCAAATAGTGAAAGTTATTATTCTTTGTTAAATACATTTGACGTAGCCACAATCTGGAGCATCATTGCTGACTTGTCATATACGATGTCATCAAATATCATCTGGTTTCTCTGACAATAACATAGGGTTAGTATCCCTCTATTATATTCAGTTTTCACCACTGCTGTGTTGTGTGTTAGTATGTCTTTTCTGCCGTCGAATCCAATGCATTCAATGTTAGTTTTCTAATTGCATTCTGATGACATTCGTGTTGCCAACACGTTTTCACTCCCTTTCAACCTTCTTTCGATGCAACATATTGCTTTCATTCAATATCCCATATCCTTTAATGCTGAATTCAAAATAGTAGCAGTTGCCCTGTAGCTTACACGATGCCAGTCAGCTGTTATTGCTAAATTATTATACCTAAATCTATTCTGAATATTTTCTTTAAGTTCAAATTCTGAAAGAAACTCATCATCATTTCCGCTTTTCTTTTTTTCATGGTATCTTCCTCTATAACTGCAAAGTTTACTCCTATGTTAGTTGAAGTTGCAAAAATTTCTCCGCCTTTTGTGCTACCGCTACTAAAACAACCGCTTCCCCTCCCAAGAATTACAACAGTTTTACCACTAAGGCTTTCCAATTTTTCTTGTGTCCTTCTTCTCGCTCTCACTTGTTACTGCTTTATCAATTGACCCTAGTTGATTTTTTCTTTCTTTTTGACCTACAAATGATTCCAATTCAATAATAGGTATTCAAATTTTGCATCAGAATCTGATTTTTTTTTATCATAACAGTTGCATGTGCAATTTTGAAACATTCTATCATATGAGTTTACTACAGCTTTGAAGTCATCATTTTGTCTGCTTTGTGGAGTCTTATTTAGTTTCAAATATGATTCTGTAAGTCTTTGAAATCTTAAAACTATTCATTCATGTGCTCGTATCCCATTCAAACGTGGTACACCAATAGCTGGTGGTGTCACCTTGTCGTAGACGAGGTTCGTATTCACCTTCCACCTTCCTTCCACTTTTGTTGTACCCCCATTAGAGAGTTTTAGAGACCGTATCCCCTTCAAACTTGGTACCCCTCTTTTTAAGAATAACCTCATCGTAGACGAGGTTACATATCCATGCATCCCTTTTGTCATTTACTTATGATACGAGTCAGATTACATTGCTCTCTCTCTCTCTCTCTCTCTCTCTCTCTCTCTCTCTCTCTCTCTCTCTCTCTCTCTCTCTCTCTCTCTCTCTCTCTCTCTCTCTCTCTCTCTCTCTCTCTCTCTCTCTCTCTTCTCTCTCTCTCTCTCAACTGACCAACGAATGGTAAACATTACATGGTATTCAATTCTATTTATTTAGTCTGTTATATGAGTTATATTTATATGAGTCTGCTCCTGCCAAAGCTATTTGTTGAGAGTAGAAGTAAGCACCCAATAGCATCCATTGGTACAAAAAACAAAAGAAATTTCAACTTGTGTATTATATATATATATATATATATATATATATATATATATATTATATATATATATATAAGTTATATATATATATATATATATATATATATATATATATATATATATATATATATATAGCAGTTACATATATATATATATATATATA
>JABUQX010044856.1:20000-22500 GCA_015478945.1 Trachelipus rathkii | reverse complement strand
TAACGATTGAAACGATTTTAATAATCTAATTATTATTATATAAAAAAATTATCTAATTTATTAATTATCAATTTTTATCTTAATTATAATCGAGCATACCTACACACCCTAAGACACCCAAATACATACACACTATATATAATATATATATATATATATATATATATATATATATATATA
Source organism: Trachelipus rathkii (assembly GCA_015478945.1). Classification (NCBI taxonomy): domain Eukaryota; kingdom Metazoa; phylum Arthropoda; class Malacostraca; order Isopoda; family Trachelipodidae; genus Trachelipus; species Trachelipus rathkii. The sequence continues at coordinate 22,320 of JABUQX010044856.1, read as the reverse complement.
TATATATATATATATATATATAGTATATGTTATATAGTAAGCATATATATATATATATATATATATATATATATATATTTTACAGTTGTCACCAGTCACCACCACTCACGGGCAGAGCCCTATCTTCAGGGAGGGGGTGTTAATAATAATTAATAATAATAATTCTGTAAACTAGAAAAATATACACACAAAAGAAAACTGCTCAAATAGACTAGTTTAGGGTCCTCATACCTATAGAAAAGTTGGAGTTATATATATATATATATATATATAAGGCTATATATATATATATATATATATATAATATATATATGTTATGCTATAATTGTACATGTAAATGATACTGCCATATTTTAGGTTTTTATATTTCTTATATTTTTATATTTATATTTATATATATATATATATAAATATAGCAAGAGCATATATATATATAAGGTTATAAGGTTATATTATATTAAAAGATATAGCAAAGATATATATATATATATATATATATATATATATATATATATATATATATATATATATATATATATATATATAATTTAATATGGGAAACGAATTCTCACCTCAATTTTAAATGATTTTTAAGACTCTCAACATCGTTCACAATCACTTCAGAAGTATAGAACCGTCTTCAGAATAATAGAATCTTCCAAAACCGTGCAAATGCTAAACTTTCAAGAAAAAATACTATTTTAATCAAATACCATTTCAGTATTTTCATTAGTAGTAGTAGTGGTGGTGGTAATAGTGCACAATTCAATCTCAGAACAATCAGTTTTACATACCCTTGTCACAGCACCCTCCAAAACTTCACAAGGCAAGTTAGATATCTCGTGTCCTCTCCCTCTAGCTGCTAGTCTGCTACTACACACAGCCAGATATAAAATAATCTTCTCCCCTTCTCAAAATATTAGTACTTTCATAAATAATATCCACACAAGCTTCACCCAAACTAATCTCGACACCCGTGAAAGAGATCTTCATATTAGCAATTTCCTCAATACATTCAAAACTGAAACGAACCCAAAGTCAAAACCAAAATAATGTATATTTCATTCAGGTTTGTTCTTTCGTAATTTTTTTCTATACTGTAGCATCTTATAAAATCTCCAGAGAAACAATCTCAAATTAACACCAATTATCCATCATGTTTGAAGGTAGGTAAGTCTAATGTTTGTTTTTCCACCGATATTTGCCCAAATATTCTTCTTTTTTAACCAAATGTGTGAGATATGGAACTATCTTGTTATTATTATTCTACTGTTCATTTGCCACAGACTGATCTTCATTTGCCAATACTAATTATTTTTTTACTTAGCTTGAATCAGAACGACTCATCTTAATTCGTTATTGTAACACTCACACTTTTTGAGAACAAATTTTGGAGTGGAGGTTTTCACATCTTGTTTCCATTTATAATAATATCTTACAATCGTTTACAAACTTTCATCTTTTTCGATCTACCAATTTTTAAAGTATGCAACCGTATAACTACCACTAAAAAAAATTCTTACAAGAGTCTTTAATACTTTTAGAGTACTTTAGCACAAAGGGAAGTTATTTACCGTTAGAGCAATTCTGGAAACTGAAGTAGTTTTTCAGGAAAACTACTTGAGACATCGTGTTCCAAGATATAATACATTCGTCTAATAAATCAGAAAGAAGTTTGAAGAACTTCGATTAACTTATATAATTAATATATATTTAAAATAGCTACCCAAAAAGAAAAAAAAATAATTTTAAAATGTTTGGTTTTTATAATAATGTCTAAAAATATATATTAAAAAATTTATTTTAAATGTTATATTAAGATTTTCAATCCTATTTCACTTTTAATTAATGATGGCACGATTAATTGTCATCGTCATTGGCAAAATCGGTATATTTTTCTCAATCGTCATCGTCAATTTTTTGCCGATTAAGTGAGGAAATATTAATTTTTTTTCGATAATATTAAAACTCAAGAATAATAATAATAATAATAATAATAATAATAATAATAATAATAATAATAATAATAATAATAATAATAATAATAATAATAATAATAATAATAATAATAATAATAATAATAATAATAATAATAATAATAATAATAATAATTCTGTAACATAAAACAGTTAGTTGCCCATGAAAGAAAATGGGCATATATACTCCGTTTTATTATTTTGAGTTTGTCATGAGGAGTTGCCACGTAGTAATAAATGAACTTTCTCTGAGCGTTTAAATTTTAGTGCTATATAAAATAGTAAAATACGATTGATTGTGCATTCTTAATTATACAATTAGTCCGTTTTATTAAAGTTTTATT
>JABUQX010044856.1:12500-15000 GCA_015478945.1 Trachelipus rathkii | reverse complement strand
GAGTTTTCCATAGTTTTCTGTATCTTTCAACTTGTGGATGACACCTTTGCTGTTTTAGCCCTCTAAATAGTATCTGGTGACAGTCAAACCTGTGGTTATAAGTTGCTGAGTAGTTTTCTGTGTGAGCGTGTTAAGTGCTCCGACATTTCCGCAGAAACATCTGCAGCCAGTTAACAGAGATGGCCAGCCGGGCACTTTCGATTCGGTCCAAGCTTGTTTGGAATTACAGACTGAGGTAACTTCAATTCAAACTCCTATCTCAAACTTCTTTTTTCGTGACCCGGATATTTTAATATTTTTCCTTTGTGACCCTTTTGTAAAATTTTTATGGCTTATTGTTAAATGAAACAAATTTTAATGTTCAAAGATATTTCATTCATTTTTAACGTATATATATATATATATATATATATATATATATCAATATACCTACACTACTCTTATTTTCTTTATGCTCTATATATATATATATATATATATATAACTATATATATATATATATATATATATATTATATTATAATAACCAGCAACCTTATATATGTAGCCAGCATATATATAGCAATATATATATTAGCAATAATAGCAATAATACCTTCTTCCTGCTGCTGCTCACACAAGCACCCTCTACCAACCACTATATATGTATATATATATATATTATATATATATATGCTAAAAACTAGTTGCGACCCTGCATATTGCTTTTCATGACCTTGCCGGGTCGCGACCAATATTTGGGAAACGAAGGTGTGATTCTTAAGCACAATTCGTCCTCAACAATAATTAAACGTTCATCTTTGGAAAACGACATTGCTAACCACATCACAATAGAATTAACTCCTCCGCGCAAATGGCGCGTAACTTTCCTTTCCATGGCTTGTCGATTTTGAACACAGTTTGCGCATGACGAATGCTATGAACAAAAATATGCTGCTTTGCTATAAGAGTCCCACTACTCTTTTTATATTTAGTGATATACCTATATATATACCACTCTCATATATGCTGCTAATAGCATATATATGTATATATGCCCTTATATATATATATATATATAACCAGCACTACAACCATACCATACTCTTATCTATATATTTTTAAAGATTTTTATGATTTTTATATATTTTGGTGTTCATTAATTGCTGGAGAATTTATCTTCTTCAAAAGATTTCTTGAATAAAGAAAATAAAGAAGCTGATTTTCTAAAGAAGACGTAATCCAAGATCTCTATAAAAAAAAGTGTGTGAGCGCGCATGTATGTATGTGTGTGAGTATGTGTGTGATGTGTGTGTGTGTGTGAAAGAGAAGAGAGAGAGGAGAGAGAGGAGAGAGAGAGAGAGAATAAAATTCCTCTAGGCTGGAAAAAAAGTTTTTTTTTTCGAAAAATGTTTTGAAAAAATTGAAATAATAAATTAATTATTTCGACTTTGAAAGCTAAAAATTAATTTTTTAAAGAAATTAATTTAATTAAAATAATTCTAAAGATGATGGAAATTAAAAATACTTTTGTCTTTAAATTACATGAAAAGACCTAAGCTCACACACACACACACCTATATATATAACTATAATATATATATATATATATATATATATATATATATATATATATATATATATACTATATATATATATATATATATATACCTACATACTCATATATATATATATATATACCTACTACTATATATGTATATATATAGACCCCATATAATTGAATAAAAAGGCATAATATAAATTTTTACAAAAAAAATCTAATGCAAATATCTTGTCCATTTTTAAAAAAAAAAAGTCAATAGCATAGTAATTTATATAGAAAAAAATCTCATTCAAAAAAGCTAAAAGTAAAATTCCTTTATATTAAGGAGTGAAAATTGTGGTCATATTTATCTATTTAATAAAAGTTATATCAACGAGAACTTATAATAACAAACCACTCTATATAATTGCTAGCTTAAGTCATGGGCACTCTCGGGGACATTAGTCTTAAAAAAAAAAAACTTCTCTTTCATAACATCTATTCCTATTTGAATTTTTCTGTGACAGCGTGTTTTGTGTATTGTATATATAATATAATTAGACCTACTATATAATAATAATAATAACATCCCTAAGTACTATATCAATATGTATATAAACCCTTCTTCTCCTACTCTATGTATAATATATATATATATATATTATACATAACTTCTTCTATAAATATATATATATATATATATATATATATATAATATATATATATATATAATAATATATATATAATATATATATATATATAATATATATATATATAATAATAATAACTAATATATATATATCTATATATATATATATGTATAATATATAATAATATATATATATATATATATATATATATATGACGCGGGCGCATGTTTGCATATGACTCCAGTATTAAAGTTAGAGTTAATTTTTATCTAAATTTTGAGTTTGCTCATAATTTTTAATGGCGTCGCTCAGCGTATGTTTTTACGATC
>JABUQX010044856.1:5000-10000 GCA_015478945.1 Trachelipus rathkii | reverse complement strand
ATTTAAAGTATAATGTACTTTTGTGCTCTAACTCCTGCCATAACTTTGACTGGAGGCTGGTTAATCAGCCCTAAAAAAAATTCTTCTTCCGGAGGTCAGATATTCAGTCAACCTGAGCAGTTTACTTGTTTATCATCCCAACTTTCACATTACCTGCTAACAAGTATACATATATACTATACATACTACTGTAAGTATACATATTAAATATACATATTCACTATAAATGATGTTAAACATTAAACTAGTTTATTCTATTAGTTACAAGTATAGTCACAAAGTATCTTGAATTTAAGCACCTTAAGAAACATCGTATCTTTGAGATCTTGCTTGAAAATGCTTGAAATGCTCCTCTCCATCTAGTATCTTCAGGGAGAGTAAGTCTAACAGGACTTGAAACATCTACAGCACAAAAAGAAATAGACTTTCACATGAAGGAGTTGAGATGTTTCTTTTTTGCTTCATATTTTGTGATTTTTTGAGCTTGGTTATGTTATTATGCATCTCCATCATTTTAAAAAGAAATCAATTACTATAATTAAAAATGTGTTATGATTAAGAGCCTTTTGTTTTATTAATTAAAGTCAAAATTGCAACTTGTATATTGTTAAACTCACATAAAAATGTCTAAATTGAAGATTTGGTGTAAATTTTTTGTTATTAATCTGATTTTGAAATTTTTTGGTGTTGATATAAATATATAAATAGACGATTTGCAAAACATCAATAAACAGCATTCAAAATTAAGAATTTTCTTCAAAGAATTTTTATTTTTGACAGTAGAATTTTTTTCAAAAGTTAAAATTGCTCTATTTTTTATATTCATTTGAGTATAATAGAGTAAAGAGAATTTAACGAGTTACGCAATTTTTATTTAGACATTTTTCTACATATCCACCAATCATTTGACCCCTGGTGATACGATGCTATGATCACTTTGAATAGCCAGCACAATGACATTCCCAGAGGTCAAATTGTTGCGTATACAAAAAATTGCTTTAAATAGAATATATATAACTCGTCTAATTCAATTTACTCTGAAAATTTCAAAAAAAATGTTTGAACGGGAAGAAAAAAAAATTAGAGAGAGTTTTCATCTCCTTTTCAGATAATGTGAAAAAAAATCTACACAAATATTGTTTTTTTTTTTTGTTTTTTTTTGGGCGGGGGGGAGTATGGTTGAGAGGACCTAAGGAGACGAGGCATAAACCTAAAAATAATTATCTAGTATACATCTAAATGCTAAAGATTTGTTAGCGAGATTAAGCCACTCTATATCTACAGTTCATTTTGGGACCGGATTTCAAATTTCTCGGTATACAGACAAGTGCTCTAATTCGTAGTTTTATAACTTGACCTTATATAATTTCTCCGAAATATTCATAAAGATGTAAAAATTGTAATATACATCAAATTTTTTATTTTGAAACTTTTTTTTTTTAGTTCAACACTGAACCTATTGCTTAAGTTATTCACATTTGGTTTCTGTATCTTTCAAGAAATAATATATAATACTATATTATTTATCACTATTTATACTATATATTGATAGTTTAGTATATAATATAAACACTTACAAAATTTATTGCATATATATTTTGAAGAAGATTACTTCATATATAATTAATATAAGAACGTATTATTCTGCTCGATTTATGTTTATTATACAAGTTTTTTCCTCCAATACTGATTTTGCGAAATTTTTAGACATGTGATAAGTCCAAGAACGAAGAGATACTATTATAATACTATATATATTTATAGTATATACCTAAGAGTGATATATATATATATTTAGTAATATAATAATACACCATGTTTATAGGTATAGATATCTCTATATTTATAATTAATATAAGAAGTTATTATATCTGCTCGATTTATATATATATATATTTATATATATGTAATATATATATAAATTAAATATATATATATATAATATATATTATATATATATAAGTAATATATTATAATATATATATACCATATGATATAGATGCCTATATAATAGATGTATATAACCATAGATATATATACATATATGACCCAAACACTGATCATCAAACCTTGCTTCCGTAAGCCCGCCCGTCCCATTTCGTGGCAATACTTTTAGAACTTTTACAACTCCATCTCTAGAAAGAAATAGAAGAAGAAAGAAAGAGAATTATTCTCTTACTAGAAAACTAGAACGCCTCACATTTAATATGAGATGCAGGTTCAATATTATATATAATAATATATATAATAATACTATATATAATATACTAATATATATATATATATATATAATAATATATATATAATATTATTATATATATATGATCTTCAATGATGGTTCATCACTGTGTGCCCAGGGAGGTCAGATCTGATTCCTTACTAATTCTATCCTGATCACAACCTTCTTTTCCCTCGTCAGCAGCCTATTCCTTCAAGGATTCCTTTAATGACTCAATTCCATTTCTCGCCTCCCAGACCGGCTTTTCGAATTCTACACACCACCCACCAACATCCGCTTAACAACACTATCATCATCCTTTCCCACATACCAAACCATCTCAAACGCACTTTCATATATTCTCCCATTTACCCCTTTCTACACACCACACAACCTAAAACTTTCATTCCTCATTTTATCAATTCTCTCACAACTAACACGCCCCCAAGATTGACCATCTATAACTCTTTTCCAGACCATAGTCCACTACTATAATTACACAGGTACATCATACCCTCATGTAAACCCTAGCGCACTCAAATCTTGTCCTTACATCCAAAGTACTTCTTTAATTGCACAAAGCCACCATCCTGCCATACAACTTTCCTACTACACTCTGCAGCATCATTCCCTTTTATAACATAATATAGATCTAAGAACAATTGTTCAGATGGACAAATAAAGAGGAAGTTTAGTGTAGAAGAATTAAATAAAAATGAAAAGGAAACGATAGAGTGTGTCTATGGTGTTACAGAAGCAGAACATGAGATATAAAATGAAATTGCATTGAGAGGGGTTTGTCATTGGGGGAGGAGGAATTGATAGTTCGTGTTTTTGTGAAGGATGTATAGGCCGAGCCGGGTGGGGAAGCGACCAACAACAACATCCTACCCCAGCCCAGGCACACACGACACGCAACAACACGACAAAAGACAAGCAAGCACCACCAGAGAACCGAAAAAAAGGAGATGATCAGAAAGGATCCGAAGGATCGAAAGGAGGTGGGCAGGAGCGAGGAAGAAAAGGTGGATAAGAGAGAATCGAGGGGAGTGAAGGGCAATGGGTGTGTCCAGCGGGCCAAAGATTAAACCCACAGACGAGGCAGGAAAGGCTTTCAAGAATCAGCACATTGGCGAAGACGGGCAAAGAAAATATGATGGCATGATGTAGAAGGTGACGGAAGGAGGGCCGGGCAGCACGCACCGCACCAGCCGTGGTGGGGAGGAGATAGGAAGATAAGAGAGAAAAGATAAATAAAAATAAAGAGAATAATAATAAAATGAAGAAATAAATAAGAGACATAGTAAGGAGGAGAAGAAGAAAAAGGCGACAACATACCCTAAGAAAAAGAAGAAACGATGTGGAGAGGGACGGGGAAGAAAGGAGGCGGTGAAATAACAGAAAAGAAAGCCGTGAAGGGAGGCAGCAGAAGAGAAGTAGCACCAACCGCACACAGACGGGAGAGTGGTAAACGCAGGAGGGTGGGGTGGCTAACACCCGGAGACCGAAGAGAAAGGGGCGGAGCAGCAAGGAAGCCGGGAGGAGAAGAAGTGCGGAGGCAGAAAAAGAGGAGAAGAAGAGGCTGGGGACACCATGCCCAGGCGGGCAAGGGACCACAATGGGACGAAACCAGTAAGGGGACCAGCACCCCAAGGGGGCGGGGAGGGGAGGCGCCCGCGCCGCGTCACAGGGGAGCGCATGTAGCGCAATGGACACCGGCCACAGGTATATATCATATATATATTATGTATATATATATATATATATAGTAGGGTATATATATATATAATATAGTATATAATATAATATATATCAAGTACTACTATATATCATATATATATACTTATATAACTTGTTGTTTTGTTTATATTTAAGAAATGAATGGATAGGTATATATATATATATATTTCTGCTGGCGTTGATTTAGAGTTACAAATATCAATACATTTTCTTAACTCTTACTTATTACTATGGGACAAATGGAAACATTTTTTTACGACAATATAGTATATATAAGACTATATATATATATATTATATATATATATATATATTAATATAAATATATATATATATATATATATATATATATACTATAATATTATATATATATATTACAGTTGTCACCACCACTCCACGGGGCAGAGCCTGTATTCAAGGAGGGGGTGATTGACGCCTCAGAAGTCAAACAATTAAAGTAAAGTTACGCAGATGGGAACACAGACGCAGGCTTTGAAGTAGGGGAACGATTAAATTCAGCAGGAAACACAGAAGATGGGAAGAGAATTCCACAGAACAGAATGTGACAGGAAAGAAGGAAGCACCGCAGCGAAACAGCCTGAAGTTACCTACATCAACACAAAAACTCAAAATGCGCAGACACAGCACCCCTAGTGCAACGAGGGCGACGTAAGGGGGAGGTACGCTAGTGATAAGCTCCCTCGAGACCTTGCCGCTGTTGTAGTACCTATGGAAAAGAGATTAAAGCACCAACATCGCGACCGCAAAGATAGAGGTCAAGTGAACTTGGAAAGTACAAAAACAGTTTATAAGCCTTTTGGCTTTGACTCGACCCCATTCAAAGCCGGTGATAACCAGACCCCCTCCCCAACCAGGATATGAGAAGCAAGTACTCACATACAAGGGGCGGATGAGACCCTTGTATAGCGGGAGCAAATGAGAAAAGGAAAAAAAGTCTCTGCAGTCTAAAAACAAGAAACTCCTAGGTTTCTTTGAAGCCCGCAAGCCTAGCAACCGTTGTGATGTGAGGTTAATCCAAGACA
>JABUQX010044855.1:15000-26755 GCA_015478945.1 Trachelipus rathkii | reverse complement strand
TAACTGCGTTTTCAACCGCTACTAGACACTTGGAGTTTGTAAGATTACCTTTTGGTCTTAGCAACAGTCCAGCCACTTTTCAAAGGTTGGTTAATCTGATGTTGAAGGGTTTTGATTGGACCCAAGTAATCGCATATCTTGACGATATTTTAATATTGGGGAAGGATTTTGAGGACCACCTAAAGAATTTGAAGAACGTCTTAGTAAAACTACGAGAGTATAACCTTAAAATCAAACCGGAGAAATGCAGTATCTTCAGACGAAAGGTTAAGTTTTTAGGACAAGAAGTTAGTGAAAAGGGATTACTACCATTAAAAGATTACATCAGAGCAATTAAAGAGGCCAAAGTCCCACGAACCGTGAAACAGCTACAGAGTTTTCTGGGAAGCATAAATTATTACAGAAGGCATATACCGAATGCCGCTCAGTTGATGAAGCCCTTGTCGTGTTTAACATCGGGAAAAAATTTAAAATGGACTACAGAATGTCAGTACAGTTTCGACCAACTAAAAGAAGCACTAACAGAAGCACCAATTTTGTCATTTCCCGATTACAATAGTACACAGCCACTCGAATTATATGTAGACGCCTCAGGAACTGGGGCTGGAGCTTGTTTAAAACAGCAACAAGGAGGTATAACCAAAGTGATAGCTTATGCTTCAATTTGTTTTAGTGGAGCCCAGATACATTACAGCACACTAGAAAAAGAATTGGCTGCATTACGCTGGGGAGTGAAAACGTTTAAAGTCTTTTTGAGATGCCGAAGATTCGTTATTTGGTCAGACCATCAGCCTTTAACTTACCTACATAATATGGCCGGAATTAATTCTCGGATAGCCAGAACTCTAACAGACTTAGCAGAATATGATTTTGAGATCCGGTACATACCAGGCAAATTAAATTTCATCAGTGATTTCCTTTCAAGATGTGGACCCGATGATACATCAGAGGCAGTGGCCCTGGAGCAGGAGCAAGATTTAATACCGTTTGGATTTAACATACAAACCATCCCTGGAGGAGGGAATTCATTGTTCCAGGCCGTGGCCTTGTACCTTTTTGGGAATAAGGACCAACATAAAACACTTAGAGAGCACGCTGTGAATGAAATACAAAAAGATATAACCAAGTATGGGCTGAACGATAGTAAACATCACAGACAACAATTGAAAAGAATGGGCCATACAGGAACATTGGTATCCGGTGAAGTTGTAGAAGCGTGCGCAAGAATAAACAATGTATCTATCTGGGTGTATCATGGAAAAGAGCTTAAGATACAATATAATACTAACTCGACAAAAGAGTTACCTGTCTGTCATTTAAGATGTGTAGATGGTGTTCACTTTGACTTATTGGTTCCGGAAACGAAGGAAGTTCAATCTTTGGATCTTTTCGGTGGAAATGGGATTGTTTATGATTTGATCGACATATGTAATGATGAAAGTTCTCATAAAGAAATTATTCTGTTCAACCTCATAGATGGGTCAGAAGGTGAAGAAGAGGAGAGGGCAGGAGACCTGGAAGGAGTTGAAAGGAGTGAATCTGGAGATACGCAGAGTGAGAGTGAAGAGGAAGAACGGAGTAATTTGGATGAAAATGAACAAGATTTAACTGGAGTTGAGTTACCAAAACTAAAAGAAGACCTTGTGTATGTTTACGATGAAGAGAGATTAAAAGTAAAGATAAAAGAGAGACAAAAAGATGATCACCAATTGTTGAAAGTAAGTGAGGTGATTTGTGGAGAAGAAACTGAAGTGGAAAAAATTAGACTGATGAAACAGAATCATGTACTCAGACCTTTTAGTAGATACATCCGAGAGATAACCTGTCAAGAAGGTTATTTAATGAAGTCCATAGCAGGAAAGCCCATTCCTGTAATTGCTTATAAAGATATGTTCCATCTGTGTATCGATGCACAAAAAATATTTTCATATGGGAAGAGATAAATTACTGAAAAAAGCAGAAAGTATAGCTTGGCATCCAAAGATTTATTATATTTGTACCACGATCACCAGAACTTGTATAAAATGCCAGGAAAATAAGGGAGTTCCTGCACGAAGGAATAAACCACCAACATGGAAGATAAATGCCAAGAATCCTTTTGATATCGTTGCATTAGATCTGATGGAGTTACCGTTGACAGCCAAAGGAAATAAATATGTGTTAGTGGGAGTAGATGTCTATTCTAAATGGTTGATGGCTGTGGCTGTTCCGAACAAGAAGGCAGAAACCATCTTAGAAATTTTTATGTTGATGACCTTTCTTGAAAAACCCAAAAGAAGTTCAAACGGACAATGGTTCGGAGTTTAGAAATTCAGTAATGATACATTTTTAGAAAAAAAGAAACATTCACCATAGATTAACCGCGGCTAATACACCAACAAACAAAACAGGATTGTAGGAAAAAAGGGTAAATAGAACTATATTTAAACATGTTACGAATGTTAGATGATAAAACTACATGGGATTCTTGTTTAGGTGACATCATAAGCACTTACAATCATAGTTATCATCGAGAATTGAACCAAACACCAGCCAGTTTGTTTTTAGAGAATGTAAAAAAGAAAGAATCAGAAGAATTAACCTGGAAGAAAAAGGATCCGAACTACGAACCTTTTAAACTGGAGGATTAGTGGCTAAAAAGAAATTTATAAAGGACACGCAGTACAGAATAAAATTGGCCAAAAATATCACGGACCCTATAGAATTGTAGGTTATGGAAACGGATTTAGTGTACTATACGACATACAGCACAAATATAGGAATACACTTTTGTACAGAATACACCAAGTACATCTGAAAAAATTTTATGAGATACCAAAAGAATTAGAGGAAGAAAATGAGGAACCAGAAAAAGAAAAATCTATCTCTGAAAATAGTTTCGAGGGTTTTGATCCCTTGGATTTTCGTTCTATTCCCAGAGATTTCGAAGGTTTTGAGGAGGAAGAAACAGTCAAGAACTCATTTGCACTTAATTGGAAGAGGCTTGAAAGATTCAGTATACCTTTTGGGTCAGGAATTGAAGAAAAAGCGAAAGAATATAAAGATGCAGGTATACAAGTTGAAGAAATATGGGGACAACGATTATTTGAAACTGGATCTTACGAAGGAAGTACTTTGGAAGAAACTATTAATATGTCTGAGGAAACTATATATTACGACACCGTAAATATGGAATCGTGGATCGTTGAGGAGATCCATAGAGAGTAAATTGATTATTAAATAATATACTGTAAATACATTAGTGTAGAAAAAAAAAAAAATTTTTTTAGTAAATTCTGAAATGCATTGCCTTATCAATCGGGAAAAGATTGGTTTGACAATGTGAAATTAAAAATATAATTGTTTGCATACTCTGAAAATGGGTAGTTAATAGTGTAAAATCAATTGTGATTGCCTCAATAATCAGAGAGGATTGTTTTGGCAATCGAAAGAAAGATTATACCAGTAACTGGAGACAGTTGCTTTGGTGAAAAGAGATAAAGTTGTCCTGATAATCGAAGAGATTGCTGGGACAACGAAAATTAAAATATAAATTGCCATGGTGGTTGAGAAATCAATTGCCTTGGCGGTTGGATACAAAAAATTAGGAATAAAATAGTAAAAGACTGCTTTGACAATATGAAATAAATTATTGCTTTGGCAGTCAGATAAAGAAATTAAATAATTGAAGAAATAAGGACTGGCTTAGTAATATAAATAAATTATTGCTTTGGCAGCCAGAAAAGATAATAAAAATTTTTGTTATCATTTGAGTAACAGTTGTTTTATTTGATTATTTCAGAATGACTACCAGACGAAGGACCCCAAACCCAGATGTGTTGTCATCGGAAAAGATTGTGGTTGTTGGAGACAGTCGGGTGCGATCCTTGGCGGAATACCCCAGATGGGCCCCATACACAGATATAACATTCTATTACAAAAATGGCATAAAGTTGATGGAAATGTTGCAACTCACGGAAGCTATTCTTGAACGAAATATGGAATTGGGAGATGATTTGATCCAAATAGTCATCTTAGTAGGGTTGCATTGCGACTTTACCCGATTAAAATACTTCCGAAACACCAACAAACAGATCATGGTACCCAATTCAGAATTGCAAATGGAAAGATATGTTGTCACACTAGCCAGACAGTTAATTAGATGGGGAAACCAATACCCATTTTGCAAGGTGATATGTACCATACCGTTTACACCCGATTTTGACCGATACAACTATAAGAGACTTAGAGGTAATTTAACTAGAGAACAGCTTGAACAACAATACACCACCAGAATGAGTCGACGCTATTTGCGAGATTTTGTAGACCTAATCAACGACTTTTATGTTCAATGGAAGGAATATATACGTCCTAAACCGCTTGCTCTGGCACGGATGGGGCAGTATACATGGAAAGAGACAAAATCTAGGAGACAAGGTACAAGAAGGAGAGTAGATCCCCGAGAAAATATGGAACCCTACCCTGGCCAAACCACTGATGGACTTCACATGCGAGAGAAAGCTGTCAAGCATTTCTGGAGATTATGCAAAGAAGGAATTAGACATTTTAAAAAATTTAGTAAGCGTGGACATGAATGGGAGGACAACCACCATGAGATGGGTTTGTGGACAATAGATTTAGACCCAGTGGAACCACGAATTGACCATGATGACCCACGAACATGGGTGGAAATCAGAAGTGGATGGCTAGAGGGGGATTTCTTGGAGGAAAGCACACAAATGGACAAATTAAAAATACACTATGTAAAAGTGATAAAAGGACGTACCACTAGAATCCTTAAAGAAGACATATGGTATGATGAAATTAAAATCGAACCAACTAATGAAGTAATTAATGAAGATGAACAATAAGAGAGAATAATCATAAGACCACACGACGTGATCTTTCGGAATGGAGGTATTGTAGGGCCTAACCTAAAACTAATAAATCCTACATACCAGGTAAGCCATCCTTGTGTCATGTTTCTAAAATTTAGTAATTGTAAATATAAAAAATAATATATATATATGTAGGAAAACTTAAAAATCTTGGTCAAAAAAAATATATATATATATATATATATATATCATATAATGATATATATATATTATATAATATATATAGTATTATATATATATTATATATATATATATATATATATATATATATATATATAATATATATATATATATATATATATGTATAAGTATGTATGTGTGTAGTGTATGTGTGTGTATGTGTTATGTATGTGCTTATGGATAGTAATGAAAAGAATTAGTGGTTAAGTAATTTTAGTGGTTTAGAAAGAAAAGCTAACTTGTAAATATTAATAGGAGAGACAGGGATAGTTTTAAGAAGTTTTAAAATCTGTAATTGTATATAGTGAAGCATTGAAATAGTCCGTAAAGAAAGAATAAATAAAATAATATATGAAGAATTAGAAGTAGAAAAAAACAATGTAAAAAAGTATATTAATCAGATTATAATAAATAAAAAAGAATATTAGATGTTAAAATACTGTTAAAATTATATTGTCTTTGTCTTTGAAATGCTATAATGATATGTATAATAATATTATTGAATGTCCTTTACAGAAATAAAAGAACATCGAAAGGAAATTTTTAGAATGGAAACACTCTCGTGACGTCACAAAAACGAATTAAGATGGCGGACACAGAGCGCAAATCGATTCACTTGTCATTTTGAACCGAAACCATTCGGAAGTGTCTCCTCTGTATCTGTGATTTTTAGCTTTCAAGTTAGGAAAGTTTTAACGATTGTGATTGTAAATATTTTAATTGTTAGATATCTTTTTGATTAGGCTTTTTTGATACTCTTATATATTGATACCGAAGTACTTGGATTGTAAATAGAAAGGTAATATTTAACAACAATATTTTTGGTAACGAAATACTTGAAGTTGTATATAAAGGTAATATTTTGTACAGTTATTATTTATTTTAGAACTTAGCAGTGGCCATTTTCTTATTGGAAAGATATTTGCAGTGGCCATTTTCTTGTGTGTGAAACTTTATCAGTGGCCATTTTGTATTTATCGAACTTAGCATTGGCAATTTTCTCGTATATCAATCTGTACCTGTGATCAGGCTAGTTTAATAAATTAGGCTACCACTGTGATCGATTTGAGTAATTGTTGGAATTTAACGTACATAAATTGTGAGACTATTATTCTGGAATAACGGCTATAATGATATATATTAAATTATAACTCTGTATATTTTATAAATTGCTCAAGTTTGGTAACTATATTTGAACTTTGGTTACGAAAGTTAGGATATAGCAAATTAATATTTTGAAGTTTTTGTTTGATATTTTGGAAAATAAATTTGTATAGTAAGGCTTAAATTAAATAAAGAAGCCTTTTGGATAATTATAGTAAACAATAAAAAGAATTTGAATTGTTATAGTCAAAGAAGTGTTGTATTTTAAGAAAATATTTTAATTGTTTTTTTGTTTCATTGAAAATTAAAGAAAAGAAAAAAGTTATTTATTTTACTGAGTTCGTCCTGGATTATTGATATATTATTTTATATTAATATTTGGTATTTTATAAACTTCAGGTTGAGAAAGTATATTGAGTATTTATTGACATTTGGAAACTTGCCGGCCGACGCCATATTAAATTGAATAACAGACGCCATCTTGGAAATAGTTGACCATTGACTGGGACAGTTACTTTAGAAGACAGTTATAATTAATTGAGACAGTGGATATTGAGTGACAGTTAATGAAATAAATCGGACTTATAGTTGTATAAACATAAACTTAATTGAGACTTTGATTTAGTTGTCTTACCTTTTGGGACTTTATAACTTAAACTTTGAAAGTAGTTTAGAGTGACTCTACAATTTGGAAATTTATATTGGTTAGGACTTTGACATTTTAAATTGACTTTGTGCTTGACTGATTTAAACCGAGTTTGGACTTAGATATTTTGAATTAATTTTAGACTTCGATGGTTTTGGACTTCGATATTTTTTGAATTAGCTGACATTTTGAATAATTTAGATTTTCCTGGACTTACATTTAAATAATTTAGATCCACTGGACTCTGACTTTTTGAATTAAATTTAGGCTTGATTAGTTTGAATTAACTTAGACTTTTGATACTTTAGAATCGACTTACAGTTGGATAGGTAGAATTACTTTGGACTTTCGACATTTTTGAAATTAAATTCACGTTTTGATGAATCGAGTTGGTTTTCAATTTGCATAATTTAAATCGACTTTGAGATTGGATAATACACATTGACTTGGACTTAATTGGTACAAGTTGACTTACATTGAGAACAATTTGATTTTGGGAACCGACATTTTTCCTAACCTGGACTTTTATTGTGAAATTAAATTAAGACAGACACTTTTGATATTGCAGTTATTGTAACATTGAAATGACTTGGTTTTGATTAGTGTTGAATTAGATCATCTTGACTTGTTTTGAAAACGAAACTCAGGTTTATACTTGGATGTTTGAGTTTATTTTAATAATTTAATAATTTGAATTTGATGCAACTTTGAACAAGGCTGTTGAGATTGGACTTTGAGATCTTAATTATAATTGTTCAACTTAGTGTTGTGACATTGTACCAACGGTTTATACTTTAGAATTTAGTATGATCAGTTCATTTTAGATGAAGATAAGAATTTGAAGTTTATTAAGCTTTTGCAAGTGACATTTCGAACACACATTATTGAATTAGTACTGAATACTTCACTTAGACGGTAAATGAATGGAAAGACTTTTATGAAACCATTCAGAACTTTAATTTATGGAGTTTGGTTTTAATTGTTTACATTGATACGAGTAGCTTCAGTTATAAATTTAGGGTTTATTGAAGTTCTCGAGGTTCAACCTTGGGGTAAACGTCTCTGAAAATACTAACTACAGAATCTACTTTACTGGAACTAGTTACTAAAGGATAAAGATTTAATAGACACATCATTGTTTTATTTAATAATTTGATAGTAGGTTTAAGAATTAGACACAACGCATTGATAAGTTTAGTTTATTTTACCACTATACACAATTAGAGTGACAGTTTATTTTGGTTTCAAATTAGGCAATTTTACTTGGGGTAGTGCAGATATTTGAGGCCGTCTTCTGTGCACTACAACAGCCCGCTGATTTTTTTGCCATCAACAATCTCATGTGATCTGTTTGGACTCAAGTTATTATGAACACTTCATGATTGTGAGATCAGAGTATCATTACACAGTTTGGAAGCGAGTCCAATGTCTCTCATTTAAATTTGCGTTGAGATTCATCTTAAGTCATTTTTATTCAATAAAATTCTTATCAAATCTCGACAATAAATATCGCGCAACATCCGCAAGGGAAAGCGGCGGATGCGGAGAATGATCTTAAATAAATGTGGGATGCGGATGTGGATGCGGATACGGATGTTATCTGCATCATTAATATATATATATATATATATAATATATATATATATATAGTATATATATATATATGTATATATATATATAATATATATATATATACTATAATATATATTATTTTATTTATAGGATAAAAGTATCGGTACGGTATCGGCCAAAAATTTGGTATCGTATCAGCAGTGAAAAATTGCAAGTAACTTGTATCGGTAATTCGGTATCGGCCTCAAATTTGTTATCGTTGCCAACAACATATATATATATATATATTATATATATATATATATACTATATATAAATATATTATATATATATATATATATATATATAATATATAATATATATATTATATATATATATATATAGATCAAAAAAGGATGGTAGTAACAGGGGTTTTAGGGTGCAGGAGAAAATGAAATGGTAGGAAGGTGGATGGAAGGCTGTGAGGAGAGAGGTGTGTGTGTTAAGTTAATACTTTCTTTAAACACAAGAGTATCCATAAAGTATACTAGAGTTGGTGTAGGTAGAGATGGTATCGAAGGTGAAAAGTATAATTGATTTTGTGTTGTGAAGAAGATGTTGAAAGTACGTAAAACGGGGTAATTCGGTCCACGTGGGGCTATTCGGACCACGTGTGGCAATTCGGTCCAGTGGCTTAAAATAGGCCTAATAATGATGTTAAAATATATCTTTAAAGATGTAAAATAATGTATTTTTATGTCTTAGGTATTAAATTTTTTATGAAACTTTAATTTAAGTCCATTAATTTTGGTGTATATTTATTTTTGTCTTTTTTCTGAGCACTATAAAATCGGGTAAATATTAGGCTTATTGCTAAGAATCATACAGAGTCAAAATAATTGTACTACATTATTTGTACCAAGATATAGTACTTAAAAATAGTTTATAACCTTAATTGCAATCGTTGGAGTCATTCAGGCAAAGAGATAAATATGTTTTATTTTAAAAATTGTAACATGGGGCAATTCGGTCAAGGTTTACAAAATTGCGGGGCAATTCGGTCCACATTGAAATCTTCATATTAAATTTAAATTTTTTTAATACTCGTTTACAAAAAGATGTCCGAAATATAATGTTTAAAATAATTTTGACACTTTTACTACAACTAACTGAAGTAAAGTTTTTCAACATAGGCCTAATTAACTTGTAAATTTTTTTTCAGCAAGATGGTTCACACTTACGCCAAAGTAACACATCAAGGATACAAAGGGATACTCTGCTGATGATGTTGCCAGACCCTAAAGCGGTTTTTCGTTCTTGCATTGGTTCTTACGAAATCGTAATATGCCTAAAACGCTTCGGAGTTTGCATTCGTTTTGTTCAAAACAGCGTTTTGCATTCGTTATTTGCAAACAGCGCAAAATCATTAAAAAAAAACCTCACCAAACGTAAAGAATTTCCTTATTTCTGTGTAATATAGAATAAAAAAAAGAATTGCACCTTACAGAATTTTTTACATTACAGTTCGTTTTTGTCAAACAGCGCAAAATCGTAAAAAAAACGCTCAACCAAACGTGAAGAATTTCTTAATTCTGTTTAATATAGAATACAAAAAAATTTAAGGAAATTCCTTCGTTTGGTGAGCATTTTTTTTATGATTTTGCACGTTTGACAAAACGAACGCAAACTTCGAACAGTTTATTAGGTTTTCAAACCCCAATTTTTCTTAAAATAATATGTAAATACCATTATGTTCTTAAAAGAGACCTAAAACTCTTGAGCTTGCGTTCATTTTGTCAAACATCGCAAAATCGTAAAAAAACCGCTCACCAAACGTAAGAATTTCCTTAATTCTGTATAATACAGGAATAAAAAAAGAATTAGTAACCTTACAGAATGGAAGGAAATTTCTTACGTTAGGCGAGCCTTTTTTTTATGATTTTGCAGTTTGACAAAACAACGAACGCAAACTCGAACATTATTTTGGTTGTGCACGAGCTCTTACTTTCATATTATAATACCATTATGTTTTAAAAATTGAAAATACCACTGATCATAGTTTATTAAATAAAACACTGTTAATGAGGATTCTTAGGGATGTGAAATTTGGTAAAGTGGACCGAATTGCCCCGCCCCCCAAATCATTTGGGGCAATTCGAGTCCACTTACTTATCGCCTTCTTTTAACATTAATCCGTATATTATATATACAATACAATTATACTAATTCTACTCCAAAAGTATAACATTAAAAAAAAAAAAAAAAAAAAAATTTGAAAAAAAATTAAAAAATAGTCTCCATAAACCTTAGCATTTTGAGTACCCCTGATTTTTGGATCCGAATTGCCCCCGTTTTTTACGGTATATGTTGGATGTTAAATCCGTGTGAGGTGTTTAGAAATGGGAATTATCGGATCTTATGTGATCAATGTAAAATTAAGTTAGTGGGGACTTGGATGGAGAGGGAAGGTGATACGGAAGGAAGAGGGTAAAATTAAGAGTGAGAAGTTTATAGTGAACAAGGTAATAAGGATAAGTATTTTTAAGAATGCTCGCAAGTAAATCAGTGAATGTGAACAAGTTGAAACTAAATAAATCTGAAGCAATTGTTAGAGGTGCAAAAGAGGAATGTGGATTCGCTTAATAAGGAAGTGAGAATGTATACATTGAAGTGGTGGGAATGAATTAGGGATGCAAGCGGTTAAAAGATAAAAAATTAGCGTGCGTGATTGTACTAAAAGCTAATGATGAAGTTTCAAAAAGAAAATGCTCGGAATTATATAAGGAGAAAAAAAGAAATGCTAAAAGATGCGCATACGTAGGAGAAAAGAAAGAGGTAAATGAACAGTTTGTGGAAGGAGGATGAATTGTGGGACCATACAAGGGGGAATAGGAAGCTCTTCTGGAAGGAAGGCGAAAGGTTTTAAAGGAATTAGAATATGGGAACCTGCTCAGAATAAATGAATAGGGATGGTTTGTAGACGATGAAATGGATGTGAGGGGAGTGTGAAAAGAACAGCTTTGAAAATCTGTATAATAATTGGCAGTAATGAAGAGGCTATAGTGAATGTTTGTGGGTTGATGGTGCAAGAACGAAGTAGGTATTCTTCGAGGATGAGGTTATTACCTAAAGAAGAGGAAATGGGTTTAGAGTTAGATAGTTAAGAATGGTAATCTCCAGGTAAGATGAAATTTACTGGTGAATATGATCAAGACGGAGCAAGTTTCTGATTGATTGATCTGAAAGTTGTGTTAATAAAGCGTTTATTGGAGGGGTTATAGTTCCGAGGGATTGAAGGGGAGCAGTAATAGTACCCTTATATAAGGGAAAGGGAGATAAAGGGAACTGTAGAAATTATAAGGGAATTAGTTTATGAGTGTTGGAAGAAATATGTTGG
>JABUQX010044855.1:0-10000 GCA_015478945.1 Trachelipus rathkii | reverse complement strand
ATTAAATATAAGTCCTTTATCAGGAGTATGAAACAAATTTCACACGTACTACTTTCTATCGGCACACTATTAATCTTATTCTCTACTCATAACGTTAATTATTTATTGTGAACTGTATAATATCAATTGTTAGCTATTACCTTCGCACAGTAACACCTGCCTCATAAGTATGACTCCTACTTCATTAGAGTATGAACATCTCACGTAAGTAATATAAATATTATAATTACTCTATATATATATATATACAATACTGTATAACTGTGACAAATATAATATCAGACAGTTATATCTAATATAATAATATAATTATATCCAAGGTCGACTATACTAAACTATAATATTTATATACTCTATAACCATACACCTACCTTATATCAAATATATAATATAATACTAATACTACTTATATACTATTATAACATATAAAACACACTTCTAAATAAAAAAAATTTATATTTCTTACAATTACAAAACACACACATATATAATATGGGACAACCTAAAGTGGTATACATCTATTTATTATTACTTCATGGGGAACGCTATGTTTAAAGATGTCGGGGTTTACCATATAAATACTAATTCTACGCATTCCACAATCAAGTACAGATAACATTATAATAAAACTACAAAGCATAAGTGGGTAGACAATCCCCCTTCAAATAAAAGTGTAACTTCTTAGATTCATACTCGATTATTTAATATATCACATTATTTATTCAAAACAATCTCTATATTTATAGTAAAAAAGAAAAAGAGACTAACAAAAAGGAGCTGGAGCTGGCAAAACAATTACTGGGTCTCTCCAACCCTACTTAACATAAACGAAAATAAAAATAATAAATATACGCAAAATAAAAAAAAATAAAAACAATTAATAATTCAAGGATAAACTCCTTTAAAAAAAAAGGTTTGAACTCAAAAGACTGGTACTACTCAAAACAGATAGAGTCAATCCCTGAACGGGACTGAGATTCCCAAGAGGATAATAAATCATGCCTAGGTCTGCTAAAGCTTATCTTGAACGAAACTCGTTTGAAAAGACCGATTCTCAAGAGGGGTGCCAGTTCGGTAAGGGAATGAAAAGGAGGGAAAATCTGAATGATGGGCCACATTGATTCGTCACGTTATCTAGACAAAAGTACCGACTTGTGGTCCAAACAGCTTTGGTAAAAGTCACAGACAAGGAGGAGATGAGGAGGACAAAGAGACGCGTATCAGTAGTTAGAATTTCACTTGCTTAAAATGTGTTAGTATGATGCGACTTCAGAGAAGCTGCCATTAGAGTTAATAAGTCATAGACCAACTCAATTAAAATAAATCGATAAAAAAGAAATTTTGGTACTAAATCACAATTGACCAGAGAGACTTACAGGGCGCCGTTTCAAACAACAAGTCCTTGGAAAACTGGACGGACACAGAATACAAGAGTGTTCCCGGGAACGATAGGGAGTGATTGTAAGACTTATAGAACAGAAGAGCGATAGTTTTTTACCAGGGGATTACTGACTGCGATGAGGAGGAAATGCGGCCTCATGTAGGGAATGAGTGACCCAATATTTCTCGAGTGTACGAAACCTCGACCTCTCTTGATTAAATGTCATAAAAAGATAAAAAGAAGACTCAAAATGGAGGAGAAACAGGGAAAAAGGAGGACAGAAATAGGTAAAGTAAATCGTAAAAATAACCAGACAGCTAGAAAGGAGGTAGCTCTTTAGATTGTTACAGGAAAGAGAGACTCCAGTTGGGAGAGTTGTGCTCTCTCAGAAGAAAGAACCAGGTAAAAGTGAGACCAGACTCAAAGGGTATGGAAAGAGAAGTGGTGTTATTGATGGAATATCATTACGTATATAGATGTTATAGTAATAGTATATCGATAGATATGTGGAATCAATCAGTAAACGGTTACAGCTAGGATGAGTTTATATTCATAATATTTTAAGCATGATAGAAAATGATATAGAAGTTTTGTATAGTAACATATTTTTTTTATGGTTAATAAACTAGCGGAATATGCTCAAAAATAAAAACACTATATCAACAGTAGATGTTTTATAGAAGAAATAGGAAAGTGCAGAAAATTTTGATGACCTTTACTAAGATATATTTTTGTATGTAGATTTTTACTTTATGCGAAGAACACATAAGGTGAAGGATTAAATAGATATGAACCTCGTTGGGTAGTATACAGCTATAAAGAAATTTTATTGTGAGGGCTCTCAGTTTTGAGAACTGATATTATTTAGTCACTTAAGAGCTTATAATATATATTATATTAGTTATCCATTTATTTTTTGAAATAACAGTGATAAATTTTAATGAGTTTAGTGCAAGGATAAAGAAAATGATATGAGTCGATACTAAGTAAATAATTGCATCTATTCAGTGAAGGTAGTTTCTATGTAGTAAGAATTGTAAGTAAGATCTAGTATAATGGTGAATTACTTACTGGATTAATAAGTAATTTAAATGCATTGTTGAGTTTCGTTCGTCTTACTTCAAGGAATGTTTTTTTCCCTTTATTGAAGTAACAACAATTAGACAACAATTGGAGAAGTTTTTTTTCTTTTTCTTTTTTAAACGTTTTTATGCCACGATGTTGCACATTGTAAAACAACATGCATACCACGAAGGTTATTTAAATTGGTGGTTGTGTCGAGCATATGTGGAATTAAGTTCTATGATGAGAAGATTATCAATAATACGTATTATATCCTCCTTCAATACTGGAGCGGTGATTAAACAGAAAGTATGGCTCTCAGCGGTCTAAGCTATGTGACCACTTGACTCATAGTAACACTAGAATTTGCGCCAGGTAAACTGTATTTGTAACATCCAATTTACCCATCTCAAATACCAAATTCGTATCTACTTGATGAAAAAATGCCAGGAGTTGCCGACCACTCGAAGGGAGCACGATTCTCATACTCATCTTCCCGCTAATTAATTGTGTGTCTTTCACTCAAAAATTGGCCAATGTAAGATCATGTAGTGATATAAACCCACAGACACTCAATGATATCTCATAATTTATATAAGTGTGAAATATCACAAGATGCCAGATAGAGATAGCTCGAGTAATACTATACCTCTGTCTATATTGGTAAAAGATCGTCTGAAAGAAATGTAACTGACGATGAAAACATCATGTCATAACACGGTACCACTAATATGTAAATAATCACGCTCCGTCTAACCTAACTCAGACAAACAAATAAACTAACTGAATTATGTGAAAACACTAATAAGTGACACAGTATAGGGCAGCTATAAATGAATGTTATCCTTCTATATATTATAATGATAATGCGCTACGATAAACTAGTATACAGTTAATAAATAATCCATATAAATCTGGCATATACCTCAGAATACTGAATCGATATACCCGTAATCATACATATCCGCTATAGTGGAATATAATTCTAAGAGACCGCGCTTAATGGATGTATAGCCTTATAACACAAAGCTAAATGTCCAATACATCTATAACCTTGGTTATTAGAATACCCATTTAAATACTTTGTGCGAAGCAATGTAAATGCGAGACTAAAGAGGAGGCGCCGAGTAGAGTCAAGCATGCAGAAATACCACACATAGGCAGAAGGAACAAGCACGGATATAGTAGACGAGAGATCGACAAACCACTTTCACCGGTAGACCAAACCGAGGCCGCGGCGGAAAGGAAGAACTTTTGAAACCAGAGATGGCGTTTTGAATGAGGTATAATCTTTATTTAGGGTGGAAGTCCATGAAGGCAGCCCATAGAACTCAGTCGTATGCACTTAATGTGTTGGCGAGGGACACTATGTCCCTTATGATTAAAGTGAGACGAACGAGCAGTCATGATAGAAGTAGATATGTGATGAATGTTGAGATATACTAAGTAAAGCAGAGATCAAAGCTCACATGCGGTCAGCAAAATACAAGTATGTAGCAAAATAGGTCACGATTACTTAAGCTCTTGATTTGATACACGCCAGGGATCACATATAGGAACGAACGACATTCCTTCGTGGACATATTACGGTAGAGCGCGTGGCTGTCGCTGCGGTTAAGAATTCTACGGAGTCCTAGTTGTAGTTGCTCGAGATAAATAGTTGAACTAGAAGCGTGATACAAAAAGCCATGCAAGACTAGTCCATTATAGATGTTTTTCTGGGAGACACCGTTCCCATAATAGTCTTCAGTGTCGCTCACGCTCGCTGAGGTGACGCAAAACTAGGACCGCGTTCTTTCACGTTGAGCGGGCGTATGTCGCTATGTATGATCCCGTCATGATGAGCGTTACTCGTGTATAAGATGAGTTGTCAAGAGATCGCAACATAGGAGATAGATGAATATAAGAGGTTCCAGTATAACTAGCTACCCACTAAGGATGTGATTCCTTAAGTGTTACGAGGTGAGGCATAATCTAATTAAAGGTCTGAAATAACCAACACGCACACAGCAGTGTGAAGTATGAAAAGAATGTTTTGATGACAAAGTAGAGGACGGAATGAAACCATGTATTAGAGGTGGTGATAAGCGTGAGAGATTTTTGCTTATTAAGAACTACGGTGTGGTTGCATTTATAAGATACTATAATGTGAGAAATAATAGATTACGGATGTATGATGTGCTGATGGTTAGGTATATATGAGTTAAGACGCGAGTTAGGTGCTCAATATTGCCTATTGAAAGGCACAAATTAGAGGATGGTCCAACTCACTAAACTAACAAAAGAAGGATGAATATGTAGTTCGGGATGGTTGCTTGCGAGAGACCCATGAACTTACATGTGATAGCTGGTGTAAGTTCGTGCATGAGAGAGAACTCAAAACCCAATTATAGGATATTGCGATAAGACCTCTTCACAATGTGTTATTAGGGTGCTAATTCGATGATTTGTAGTGTTTGGTGTGCAGGTGTGCCGCTAAGAGGTAAAGAGTGAGGAACAATACACTGGTAGAGTCATGCCGATTGTGTCTAGTACAATGAGACACAAGGATGATATGTAGTGTGAAAAGATGGGAGTGCGTGTTTATACTGCGGTTGATGAGGGCCTGAAATGTAGAACATAAAGGGAACAAGTTGTTTACTTATAAAGGAAATCTGATGAACTTGCACTCATACAGTGAAGCGAGGTGGACGACCTACGTGAGTCAATACTCCCGCCTCTCTACACAGAGGAAGCTCTGTACTCGTGATAATAACTGCTCATAAGTGATTTTGGACTCCGAATGTCAGAAGTAGTTCTCAAATGGGTAGAACTCGCACGGACAGAATTAACATCAGCTGTAAAAGTGGATCCGAGTGGGTATGAGATATTTCCAACGTGAAGAAACTGTTATATAGGGGAATTGTGCAGGAACAAGGGTGACTACCTCTCGAAGAGGATATAATAAAAGTTTTAAATTATTTCCGAGGAGATCTGTACTGTACATGGAATAAGCAACGCATTTATGTGCGATCTTCTACTTAATTATACTGGATATGAATAACCTTATTTTCCCATATCCCAAGGTGATTACAGCTCGAGAAGACGGCTCAAACACCACATAATTAAGGGAGAGTGGCTAAATTGTTACCCCTGGAGAGTAGATGGGAGATAACTGAGACGATACCAAGAATAGTGATTATATACTAAATGAATCCGCGAAAACAAGTACGGGAAATAATAGTGAGGAAACAATTTGGAGGATACATATTGAATATAAAGATGTGAGGACGAATGAAAATATATCAAAAGGGAAATTAATTCATGGAAGAACTAACTAAGAGAACAACGTGTATAGAGAAATAATAACTATCTACTGATGATTTTATCTTACTTAAATAGGAAAAAGGTCATATTATGTTAAATAAGTAAAGATTCTCGGACTATTCAGTGAGTAATACATATCTCTAAATTGACTCTAACATATACAGGATTAAAGGTTACATTGATTATTACTCCTATATTTATCCAGCGTGGGCTATGAGGAGATATCGATGTACAGAAGTGACTAATGGATGCAAGATCGAAAACCAAGTAAAGGTAATTATGTATTATTATAATAAATATAGACATGTACGTATAGAATCATCATTTATGCTGTTATCAGTGAAATTGAGTAATATTCTCTAGTATTTATATATGGATAGGCCAGTATAGGATAAAGGACTCGGAACTACTTCGTATATGTTAATTGAGTACATATATACGACGCCTATAAACCAAAAGCTGACACGAGGCAGATATAGTTATGTTCCCTAATGGTACCTAGTATTATATACATAAATGATCACCATCTTTGTGATGTCTAATGTGTATATATGAGTTACATAATATACTTTACATATGATTTAGGATCTTATGTAGATAATAGTTAATTGTTAGATGCAGTTAGATGAGGAAAGGTAATAAGCAAGTAGATTTATACCAGCTGGAGAAATCCTTCAGGATACAGGAACCTCCCATTACGATAATGAGTACTGAGTTTTTGGGTTTGTAATTGAATATGGATCTTCAGCATCCTAGTAGGGATGCAATTGCAGCTGAGGATACTATACAGGTATTCTCAGTTCGACAATAGTATATGATAGGGTAGTGCGTTTACGTCTGATGATGTCTTTTTAATATTCAAAAGGTAATTTATAAAGATACATTAGTTATTGAATTTGAAACAGTCCTCATACAGTCGATTTCTAGCGAAATAACGTGAATCGTTCAAAGTAAAAAGTGTAAGTAAATGTAACTGGGGTATATACCGAAAGATAAGTATTTAAGTATCCATATGAGACACATACTATATATCTACCAAGGACAGGATCAAATAAACTTCCTATAATTTATGGAATCAATGTGGACAAGTTGGAGAGTGACCTACCATGTGATGTGAGAAGTGCTCTAAGACGATATCATTAGGTAAATGATTCAACTTTCAAACGAATAATCTTTATTTTAAATAACTGATTCAGAAGTGGCAGCACCTCTCAGCGCTAATATAACGTGGAGTGAGCAATATAAAAATTATAAAGATGAACTAAAATCAGAATATATATGTGAACATAAACGAAAGGAACTCAATTAGGCTTTCGAGAGGACTGACAAGAATGGATGAAATTAAATGAGTGGAGCTAGCATTCCCCAGATTTCTCGGAAGTAGCAAAAAGTTGTAAACTCTTACGTTGATAGATGCTCAGTGATTATGGTATATTGGCGTTGCTAAGAGCTTATATATATGTATGCCTATCAAGATACAATGAAGGCGTTGAAGTGAAGTAATTGGTATTATAACTCGTCATACTCACTCCAATGTGAGTACATTAGGTAGTGAACTAGAGAAAACTTATCCACTAATAAAAGAAAGGGAATGTTTAAGCCATACAGGGTGGAATTTAAAAGTATTTATCGTATATTTTTCTACTAGGTCAAGTACATTTATCTATTGGTAACAACGGCTATAATCGGCCATTATTATTACTTTAACTCATACGATGAAGCTAGTGGTTTTTAAGTATAATTGAGCCCATGAGTTCTGGATGGTACTATAAAGTGCAATAAATAATAGTTTCTCAAAAATATCCATTACTATATATATAGACTCATATATTACTATGATTTATTACTTCAGATACTATGTAGTTACTAATATAGGTGTCAAAGTGATAAACCGGCATTAAAAAAAGTTTCCTTAATATATATATACTATAATACCAGGAAGTACACTACCTACAATAAAGGTTTATAAAATGTTACTAAGATTTAGTTTAACCAGGCTATATATATAGTTTAGTCTGTCTATCCTACAATATATATACAATTTGAAGTTATAGTAATGAGAACAATTACTTGATAATGATAGACGAATTTGTGTACTTCATTTAAATGATAACAGGAATGAACATCACCAGGGAACATATTTAGGGAATTTACTCTCGCGCTCTCTCGATCTTAAAAGAAAAACAAACTCTCGGAATGTCTCGCGAAGAATGTGATGGTGATTTGCGTATTATAAGTAAGACTCTAGACACAGGCTTAAAATATTCATAAGACTCGATTAATTATAAACTTTCGCAGGTGTGTAATAGACATATTCTCCTCCTTTAGCAAGAATGGTATATACTCTAATAATGAATTTTTGTTTCTCTTGTTGTTATGAATTTCAAGTACTCTAAGTTGATATATTTGGTTATTATTACATATCATTGAGTGGGACAATTTGTATTATTTTATTAGATTGGCATTTACATTTCGGACTATATATGTTCATATGGAAGTGTAACAGCTTAACATAATTGTTATCACTATTATCATTAATGTGTATGTGATATATCTACACATTTAACTAGAATACTCTTTAGTATTGTGTTCTGTGCTAGAGTGATGGTCTTTTTCTGATCCTCATATTGGAGAAGATTTACTAAATTATTTAGATCGTTGATTATGTACAGACTAGAAGACGTGTCACATCATGAGTGTTTATAATCGAGTGATTATGAGCGTGCGATATATTTTCTAGAATAGTGATCTCAGAAGAAAAATAACTCTTCCTCTCCACCGAGGATCCTCACTCCGCGACTCAGAAGACGTTGCTGAGGACAGCAAAAGTCGTGTCACCTCCTCCGCCTCCGCAGCCCGTACGATGGCCCGGTCTCAGGTCTAGGTTAAGCGTGGATCTCACGCAGCGAAGCTATAAAAGGAGTGGGCATGGCAGTGGAAGGTTCTCTATGCGTAGTGATATAGGAAGTGACTCAGATGCGCTTTTTCTGGACCACGAGTGACCTCTGGTGCAATGGCCTCTTCGAACTCACGCGAGGATCAAGAACACAGCTGTATACATAGGACAGTTTGAAGTCAAAATATTATGAAAAATACACATACTCGCGCCAAAATGATAGTGCAATATGGTGATGGTATTAGTCTCCATGCCATCTCTGTTGTTCTACCAACGTTGTTACGTACAAGGATTGTGTGTATACATATCACAAAGTGATTATAGCTGATATCAAAATCAACAATCAGACTAAGCTACTAAAAGCCAACAACAGGTATCGAGCAAGATTGCCAAAATAGACTATCAACTACTTTTGTATCAGTACGTAGTACAGGGATGAACATATCCCCGGCTAGTTTTACTTCTAGGGAGATAGATTTATATAAAGCCTTAGCTCAGGAGATACGAGAATGACTAAATTTTGGGGTATTCGTGAGAGAGATTAAGTCTAATCGGCTATATTTAAGTTGTGTCGATCTTAATAGTGACCTCTGAATTGAAGTAAATAATGACTATAATTTGAAATCCTAGTTTACTCATTGTATTGTATATGTATATTTAATCTCTCCAAATGGATAACAAGTGAAGTGAAATGATTGAAAAAATAACAGTCATTATTATAATAGATTATGAGTATATTTCGTCTGATGGTAACTCTCTAGCGATATACTAGTAATTAGTAAACTAGAACCAAAGGAGAATTGGATAAGTAATCAAGAGTAATTAATGATAAAAATATACTGGATATATTCACTTGAATAGGGTTATTACTATCGCCATTTAGTAAAGGTATAATTATATACTAGAATGAATGGAAGCCATCTTAGTAAAAAGTGATATTAGTAGATCAGCTGGAACCAATTTGGAAAGCGTGTTAATAGTTAATCCAACAGTGTAATGGTGATGACATTACTGTGGTTATCACGACCGTTAGATATCTAGTCGTACATATAGTGGAACGGCGAAAATGATTTAAATACAGTAATTATGTCTTACTCAAGCGATATGGTTTGTTTCACACTCCGCTCAGATGAGGTTCAGTTATTAATTTAAGTAATATTATGTTGATGTATCGAAACATGTACCCAACCTGTTTACCATAACTAAACAAATATTAGTACCACTCAATGATAGTTGTGTTTCTACATCCTTAGGTATGTAGAAGATTATAAGTGATATCAAAACTGATTTGTTTATACGAATAAATAATATATTTGATTAGTCATGTTCTCTCATGATATGTTATGGCCATTTGA
>JABUQX010044854.1:7500-20000 GCA_015478945.1 Trachelipus rathkii | reverse complement strand
AAACTATCAGAGCTTCTCAAGGACCAAAAAAGTCTTTGAATAACCAACAAACTCAAGGTAAGACTTATGTAGTTACACAATTGTATTTATATATATTAATTTTTTAATTCTTTTATCATTCAAAGACTTTTTTGTTCAATTGTGTAATCTATATAGGTCTCAACGAACGGGTTTGTTGCAAGTTCTTGATAACTCGTGCTAGCAATATTGCAAATTATAATCAACCTATCTCCGAAGCTTATAGCAGTTTTCGATATTTTGTGTAGGCTATTATTAGGTCGAAATCATTTTTAAATTAAGGTTTATTTGAACGTAGGAAAATAATAGAGACGGTAGAAGCCACGTGGGCCTATCGAGACTAGCCTATTGGCGTTTTTGTCCTAAGTTTAGTTAGTCTTAGTGTATTTAATTCAAAATTTGGTATGAGAGTTAGATAAGCAATGCATCATTGCCTAACCATTCCATTATAGTGATTTCCTAAAAAAATTCAAGCTCAAACTTAGGCCTAGTAGGTCTAGGTCATTTTCAACCTCAAAATTTGTTTTTTTTTGTGTGTGCTTCTAAACCTTTTCAAAATTCAAATCAAATAATTTGGCCTGGTGGTAGGCCATATCTCATTTTTCCTCAAAAAATTCAATTTCAAAGTTAGGCATTCTAGGCCTAGATCACTTTCAACTTCAAATTTTTAGTTTTTTTTGGTCTAATAGACCTTTTCAAAATTCAAATCAAATAATTTGGCCTGGTGGTAGGCTATCTTTCATTATTTCATCTTTCTTCAAGGTTTCATTTGTCCTTGGGTCATTCTAGCCAAATTTCAGCGAAAATGTCTGACCCAGAGATACAAGCCCTTCTTGATAGAGTTAATAAAAAATCTAAGCCTATAGTTCAAGCCATTTCATCCCTCAAGGCACAAGTAGATATTTATCTTAGTCAAATAGAGAGTAGGCCTACAGATAATAATAAAGATAAAGATGCAGTTTATGTAAAAGATCTTGTGGAGGAAGTAGAGTCCTTGTTAAAAGATATTAAACAAAAGGATACAAATATATTATAAAAATTTACAACGATAATGAAATTGACTCCCTATAGTTCAAGCCATTTCATCCCTCAAGGCACAAGTAGATATTTATCTTAGTCAAATAGAGAGTAGGCCTACAGATAATAATAAAGATGCAGTTTATGTAAAAGATCTTGTGGAGGAAGTAGAGTCCTTGTTAAAAGATATTAAACAAAAGGATACAAATATTATAAAAATTTACAACGATAATGAAATTGACTCCCTCATTCCTGAGTTTCATAATAAGGAGTTGTGTAGTCAGATTCAGTACCAATGCTTGATTAAATCAAAATTAAGTGAATTAAAATTTAAAGGGGATCAAAATTCAACCCCTCCAAAAAATACTTGCTCTCATTTCAGTGAATCTGTTCTTAGAGCTATAGATTGTGGTTTCTTTGAGGGCAATGAAACTGATAAGTTTGCTTATAAAACCTTCATTTTAAAATTTAAGAGTTCCTTAGATTTACAGAAAAATTTAAGTGAATCCATTAAACTTCATTGCTTAAAAAATAAATTAAAGGGATATGCATACTCTTTGATTCAGAATCTTTCTATTAGTGATAATAATTATAATAAGGCTCTTGAACTTTTAGACAAAGAGTTTTTAGACGAAAAATTCATCATTGATGAAATCGTTAAAAAATTAATTTCTTTAAAACCTGCATTTGACCCAACATATAATGCGACAAGGGTTTACTTAAATGATATCAGGACATTAATATATGAACTTGAGAGTTATAACCTCAAATATCTTGAGGAGGCTACAGGATTAGTAGTACTTAGTCACATAGTCTTATCAAAATTACCTAATGTGGTAGTAAAGGAAATTACTCGCAAGTTGAATACCAATTACCCCGATTTGAATCAGATATTCGACAGCTATAATGAAGTTATCAAAAATATTGTTAAAACGTCAAATCATAATAAAGGTCAAAATTTCAATCAAGTCCCTTCCCATAATACTTATTCAAAATTTAAAAATATAAATAATTCGGATAAGCCTAATTTTAAATTTAAAATTAATGAAAATCAAAGGACGAATGAGTCCTTAAAATCTAATAGGCCTGATTCCAATTCTGCTTTGCAAAATTTCAAAACTCATACTAATGAAGTTAGTGGAAATGAAGCTTCTCATAGTATTGATTCTTCCACTTCTAAAATCAAAGGTTATTCAAAATCATGTAAGTTTTGTTCATCCCAAGGTCATGTGATGACCAATTGCAATGTTTATCAAACCTATGAGTTAAGAATTAAAAGGTGTAATGAAATAAATCTATGCCCCAAATGTTCAAGTACTAAACATACTGCAGATCAGTGTCCTGGACTTGAGGAGCAACTTTCTTTCAGTTGCCAAGTTTGCAATAAAAAAAGTCATATTACAGCTCTTTGTAAGCAAAGGAAAAGTTCCACCCTCACAAATGTATGTCTTAGCTTTAGCCAAAGCACCAACAATTTATATTTGTTACCATCAATTACTATAAGGATTGGTAGGGGTAAAGTTTCGGCTTCAGTTCGATGCCTAGTCGACTGTGGCTCACAGAGGTCCTACCTTTCTAAAAGAGTGCTTGACAAACTTAATATATCTGTAGAGAATCATCAAAGCACTCAATACGATATAAAAACCTATTTAGGTGTTACCACCCGCAGTTTGAAAGAGACTGTTCTCGATATATATATGGACCAGTCTTGTTTCACCCTTCCTCTTTTGGTTGATGAGGATCTTCAATTAAGTTATGAGATTAAGTTCGTAGATCAGGCTCTAATTAATTTGAGAAATAAATCTTACAAATTAGCTGATTCTGGCTATAAAGAGTCTAATAACTCATTTTTCGATTTGGATGCCTTAATTGGCATTGATTTAATAGAGTATTTCCCTCAACTAGAATTGATTAAATGTATGAGTGGATCTGCTTTTAAGTTAAGAGATGGTTCTATTATTCCATTTGGAAATATTACTAATTTTATATACAATAATCAAATAAGAGTTTCAAATCCATCATCAATTGTTCAAAATCATAATCATATTCAAAATCAAAATCTAAATCAAAATCAATTGCAGGTTAACCATACTTTGGTTAATGCAGTCTTAAACCCTGTACATTCTTATTTTAATCCTTTAAGCCATATCCTAAGTAATTCAGAGGTAGAGCAAGGATTAGAAAACATGTTCAAATTAGAGTCCTTAGGTATTGAAGGTATGCATAATAATAAATCTGAAGATGATTTGAAACAGATTGAAAAATTCAAAGGTGGTATAGAGTTCAAAGACGGAAAATATCATATAGATCTTCCATGGATTGAAGATAAACTTCCTTTGTTGCCATCAAACTATAACATTGCTCTTGCAGTGCTTAATAGAGTTCATGAAAATTTAGAAAGAAAAGATTTAGTTAAAGCCTATGATGATGTCTTTCAGCAACAATTAGCTGATGGTATTATTGAAGAGTTCAAAGTATCTCCCTCTGAGTATAAAAATTATATTTGGGTTCCTCACAGACCTGTTATCAAAACTGATGAACAAGTATCAACAAAGGTCAGGCCTGTGTTTAACTGTTCTCTTAAAACTAATTCTTTACCATCTCTAAATGAGGCAGCCTATACTGGACCAGATCTTATGTCTTCCCTATTAGGACATTTATTCCGGTTCAGATCAAATCAGTTTGTTATGCTAGCGGACATAAAGCAAGCCTTCCTTCAGATTAAGTTAAAATCTATCAAAGACCGCAATCGCTTTTGCTTTTTTTTTGAAAAGTAATGGTCAGTTAAAGGCTTATCGATACTCAACCATTGTTTTTGGTTTCACATCCTCACCTTTCATCCTCAATTATATCATTAAGCACCATGCTCAGTCATATGAGGATGATGCATGTACTCAGATTCTATTAAATAATTTTTTTGTTGATAATTTAATTATTAGTGGCAATGATCTACAACATTTAAAAGAACTTTATCATGAATGCAACAAAAGAATGGAAGATGGTGGTTTCCATCTTAGAAGTTGGGACTCTAATAATGATCAATTGAGAGCTGTTATGGAAGAAGAGGGTAGAATAGTTCAACATCAGGAATCAGAAGATAAGGTTCTTGGATATCTTTTTAATCCTCTTACAGATAAGTTAAAACTATCAACATTTTCAATTAATGCTGATGCAAATACCAAAAGATTGTTGTTATCAGCTGTGTCCAAGGTTTTTGATCCTTTAAATATCTTTTTACCTGTAACTTTAAGAGGTCGGTTATTAATTAGGAAATTATGGCAATTAGGTCTCAATTGGGATGAAAAGGTCCCTGCCGATGTTTTAGTTTCCTGGTCTTCTCTTTGTTCAGATTTAAATAAATTACATAATATTGAAATTGAAAGGTGTGCTTTCTCACCTTCTACCTCAAACTCTTTATTCGTATTTTGTGATGCTTCAACATCTTGTTATGGTTTTGCAGTTTATAGTATAGGTCAAGGTTCTAGTTTAATATTTTCAAAGGCCAAGGTGGCCCCCTCAAATCTAGGGCTTTGCCCTCTTTGGAGTTGTTGTCTGTGTTCTTATTTTTCAAGTGTATCAAATCAATATTATCAGAATTTCCTAATGTAAAGTTCAAAAACATAAAGGTCTTTGTAGATGCTCAAATTGTCCTTTCATGGCTCCTATCTGGAAGAGCAAAAAATAAAAATATTTTTGTAAATAATAGGCTCAAAGAAATTTATCAAATCAAAAATCAAGTTGAGCTAGAGTACAAAGTATCCATTTCTTATGCTTACATCAATACTGCTGAAAACCCAGCAGATCTGATTACCAGAGGTGTTACAACCTCTACTTTTCTTTCAAAATTGCCATTATGGTTAAAGGGTCCTTCTTGGATTCTCCTAGATCAATCTCAATGGCCTATTAGTAAACTTAAATGTTTGTCTGAGGCCAATAAGGAAAAGACTTTACAATGTCACACATCTGTGGTTGTTACTCAGTCTTTGTTACCCTTTAAAGACTACTCAAGTGTGCATAGGCTTTATAAAGTAACTTCAAAAATATTCAAATTCATTAGCAGGAGTAAAGGGCTGGATGAAGATTGTGATCAGAAAGCCCAACTCTATTGGTTGAAGATAATGCAGCAGCATTGTTTTTCTAAGGAGATATTATTTCTCCAAAATCCTAAAAAGGATGAAATTCCACTGCTGGTTAATCAACTTAACTTATTCATAGATGATAAAGGCCTCATCCGATCCAAAGGGAGAATTGCCAAGACACTTTTATATAATGATGATGTGATAAATCCAATTCTTCTTGGCAAGGATCATCATCTCACTAGATTAATCATAAGAGACTTTCATTCTAGATGTCAACACTTGGGTGTTCAAACCACTATCAATTTCATCAGAGCTCATGGCTTCTGGATTACCAAGGCCAGGCAGGCTGTAAAGAATGTTTTGTCAGACTGTATAGTATGCAAAAAATTTAACAGTATACCCTTTAAATATCCAAAAATGACTAATCTTCCTCATCATAGAGTTAATTTTGTGCGTCCTTTTGAGCATACTGGCGTGGACTTTACAGGACATCTCTTTGTAAAGATTAATGATAAGGAACTTCAAAAAATGTATCTGTTAATTTTCACCTGCCTTAACATCAGAGCTATTCATGTTGATGTCCTTCCAGATATGTCCACTGAATCTTTTTTACTTTCATTCCAACGTTTCACAAATATATATGGCATACCGTCCAATTTGTACTCAGATAATGCCAAGAATTTCAAACAAGGTGGAAATATACTGTTAGAATCTTTGTCTTCAAATATGTTCTCTGAACATATGCGTATCAATAACATCAAACATTACAAGATTCCAATCTATTCCAGTTGGGTGGGATCAGTTTGGGAGAGAATGATACGAACAGTTAAGGGATGTCTCTATAAAACTATAGGTAAAGCAACCTTAACCTACTTTCAACTGTTAACAAGTATTTCAAATATCACCAATGTTATCAATTCAAGACCTTTAACCTAGTAGGTCATTAGATAATGATTTGGAAGTTATTGCTCCAAATTCCTTTTTGAAGCCTTATGGCAGTTCAAACCTCATATTCAATGAAGTTTCCACCCCAATATGGAAAAAACTTCCTCCCTCACAACAAGACTTAGCCATAACTCTAACTGCTCAAGGAAGAGTTTTGGAGACTTTCAGGGAATTATGGTATGAGTCTTACCTATTAAATTTGCGCCAGACAAGTAGAAGTCTCTATCAGTCAGAGTGGACCAACAGAATTAAGGTTGGAGATATAGTTCTGATTCACACCCCTAACAAACCTAGACCCTTCTGGCTTTTGGGCAGAGTTCTGGAAGTCATTGTTGGTGATGACGATAAGATCAGGAGTGTGTTATTAAAAAGGGGAGATGGACAAACCTGTCATTATTCTATTTGTCATCTCTACCCATTGGAGTTATCTATTACCCACTCTGTCTCCAGTGGAGAAACTGATGCTGAAGCAAGCAGTGATCTCTCCAATTCAGATGGTCAAAACAATGAAAATACAGATCAAGTTGATCCCTCAAATTCAAATTCAGTTATTCAAAGTAATAGTGATACTGCTATTGTAGATGTACAACCTTCAACTTCAGGTATAAATTCACCTCAACTTGACTCTCAACAGAATCAAATTTCTCAGCTCAATTCAGTCAAAAAAAGACCTCTTAGACAGGCTGCTGTCAAGTGTCAAGAATTCCTTCACAGGAATTTATCTGATTTGTAAAAATTT
This sequence comes from Trachelipus rathkii, assembly GCA_015478945.1. Lineage (NCBI taxonomy): Eukaryota > Metazoa > Arthropoda > Malacostraca > Isopoda > Trachelipodidae > Trachelipus > Trachelipus rathkii. Next base: position 13,202 of record JABUQX010044854.1, on the reverse strand, counting down.
TAATTCTTTTAATTGCAATGGTTTTCATTGCAACTCTTCAGTGGGAGGATATAAAAACTATTATATACTTCTACATATATATCTCTTCTATTTTAGTTTTATTTAGGATATAAAAACTATTAGCTATATACAGTATCTTTTATTTATTATTAAGCGGAATTTATATTTTTGTCTACATGTGATATTCATTTTCACTAAATTTCACTAAAAAATTACAATGTCTTACCACAACTGCGGACTCACTTCAAATTCAATATCGGTCCTATTTTTTTAGAAAAAAATCAAAATTTATAATAAAAAATGTAAGGTGTTAGGAGGTAAATTGTAATTTTCCCTTTCTCAACCTTTATCAACCTACCTCTATTCTCTTTATCTCATACTCTCCTTACAATTTTAACCTAATAAGTTAGTTAGTTATAATTTAATAAAGCTACAAGGCTGAGTTATCTTAAAAACTATCAGAGCTTCTCAAGGACCAAAAAAGTCTTTGAATAACCAACAAACTCAAGGTAAGACTTATGTAGTTACACAATTGTATATACATATTAATTTTTTAGTTCTTTTACAATCTAATGTTATAATTTTCAGAAAGTCTTGTGATCTTGTGTTTGCTTTCCTTGGACCTACTTTTTCCCGAGAATATTTCCCGCCAAAAAGTAAAACAAATATACTATTACTTTGAATATAACAAAAAGTTTTTTTTTATTATCACAAATACTTTTAGTATTTTCTTTTGGTACTAAATTTTGAAGGAAAATGGAAAATTCCTAATATTTTTTTAATGCTTTGTTTTACATTTTTTTGGGTATATATATATATATATATATATATATATATATATATATATATATATATATATATATATATATATATATATATATATATATATATATATATATATATATATATATATATATATATATATATATATATATATAGTTATATATATATATATATATATAGTTATATATATTTATATATATATATATATATATATATATATATATATATATATATATATATATATATATATATATATATATATATATATATATATATATTGTGTTGTGTGGGAAGGGGGCTGCGACCACCACTGAGGAGTCCAAAGCAGCCCCCCGGGACGAAACGCCAATTCATCGCGACAATGCTCACTCTCTTCAACATCATCTAGTCTTCAGCTAATGAAGGTGGTTCTCAAGACAACTACTTACCTCCCTTCATATTGGTGACCACCAGAGTGACATGTGCCAATGGAGTGGCACGACGAACACCAGCAAGCAATCATGAACACCCATCAATTCAAGTTTCTTCTGCTGGGCGCTGCTCTGTTTGGTCATCCTGTAACGCCTGTACTGTGCTTCTCACTGCAGGTGCAGACCAACTGCACGTAAGAGTACAGAGTGGTCGAAGCCTTCTCAGTGACTTTAATGTGTGCACACCTGGCTCTCATCTGACAGCTGACCAACGTCCTTCCAGGTGCGCAGAGCGGGGTGTGCTCGCGGCATTGTCACTGGGGGGAGTTCTGTGGCGTCTGGTGGAAGGGGGCTGCGACCACCACCGATGAGTCCAAAGCAGCCCCCCGGGACGAAACGCCAATTCATCGCGTTCAACTCTTCAACATCATCTAGTCCCCCGCTATTTTAGGTGGTTCTCAAGTCAACTCACTTCACTCCCCACATAATATATATATATATATATATATAGTTAGTATATAGTTATTATATATATATATATATATTATATATAAATAGATTTATTTATAAATATATATATATACTGTAAGCCAAATCTATATATATAATAATATATTATATAACCCTTACGTATTTTTTGAGAATAAAATATATATATATATATATATATATATATATATATATATATATATATATATATATATATATATATATATATATATATATATATATATAGTTAAATCAATAAGAAGTTAATTAAATAATTTTATACTAAAGAAACCCATTAGATACTCTAGGCTGTTACAATAAGAGGTTGAAATTTAAAAAATAGTCATAAACAAAAAACTCTCGTATTTTTATTAAAGTAAAAAGGTTTAAACTCTTCAGAATCCATTTCTCTTTCAATAGCTCTGCTGTTTCTTGGTTCCTCTTCTATACTTTTCGATCTCAGCAAATAGGCTTGCTCCAGTAGCAGAAATTACAGGTATTATACGCAAGAATTCAGTTTTTAAACGTTATTTTATTGAAAAAAAAACCCTTACACACAGACATAAGTGAATCTGTAGATTCATCAATAAACAAAGATAATTTCACTTCTTTTAATTCCTGGATTAATTCTTCGAATAAAGACAAGCTTATGACATTATTAATTAGGCATGCACACTTTGTTCTATCCTCCAATATACTGCCTTTAGAATAATCTTTAACAATTTCACCTAAGTGATCAACTGATCGAATACTGCAATGACACGCAATAGCCACACTAAATTTTATATCAAATTCTTTCAATGAATTACTTACAGTCGTTTTCTTCATAAATTGTGAAATGGATTTAGAGGACTTTAAACATTTTTCATTACTCTTATGTTTTGCTGACTTTTCATGCATCACCAAATTATGTTTTTTAAACTGAGATATTGTACAATGACAGGATTTGCAAAAACATGTATTATCTTTAAGCATTAACCATGGATGCTCGGCTTCCCATATTTTATTGTATTTTCTATGGATAAATTCACCTTTTCTAGGAGTCAGATTACTCATTATGAACAATCATTCAATATATTTTTTGCATAGAAAATATTAGAAGCAAAGTTATAAGGGGATTTAACTTCTTATCCTTATTACACTGACACTAACACGAAACACATTTAACTACATCGAACAAATGAAGTAATGAACCGGACGGACTAATAATCATGCGACAAACGTGATTTGAGTCACGTGACAGAAATGCAATGTGCCATTCTGAATAATTTGGAGTCAACTTGTCAAAAGTATCAAGAATCATCAATAGAATTGGCAACGCTGTATCTCGATGTACATGAAAAACTTGTTCATTGTGTATCAAAAAGGGGATTTTATGTAAATGGTTAAGACAATTTGAAATGATTTTTATATTTATATTAAACCTAACAAAAATTAGCCAAAAAAACTAGTGGCTAAAAATTATTTTTTCTTTTAGCAGGCAACTTATGAAATTAGCCACAATGGCTAAAATTAGCCACATCTGGTAACCCTGCTGTAGACAACTGACAGTTACCTCAATATTACTCACAGAGCATCCTTCTTTTTGTTGGTTTGCTACTTTAACTGACAAGACTATGTGCAACATATTTTGGTGAGCTGTTCTTTATTAATTCAAGCTTCGTCGCACTCAGAAGTTAATGAGTACATTTGTGGTGTGCTTTGCCACAAATGGGAATTAAGTGGTGCCGATGTTAAGGCTATCCCACGCCATCCTTTACCTTTACCTTTGTGAGTTTTTTACTAGTATAAAGAAGAAACAAATTATAAAGGACTTAAATCATATGAGTTAGAAATAATTTCTTATTCATTTAACCTAACTTTATTTAAATTACATTATTACCTTGTTTACTATTTTCGCTCAATCATAATTTTAAGTCCATAATTTAAATATATATTTCAAAATAGTTTATGAATTTAAAAGGAAAATACTTAAAAACAATATAAGACTAGAACAATAACTATACCAGGCAAGTAATTGATGAATAGATAAAGACGTAGATCTACAATTGCAGGTAAAGTTAAATAGAAATGTTCGTTTTTGTTCTACCTAGTATAGGATAAATGAAGAATAAAAATTCCTAAACTAACTTTACCTTTCTAATATTTGTATTCTGGGTTTCAAATTATATACTCTGTTGTCGATATGTTTTCTTGAAGAGACTTCTATAACATTAACATTCAAAACGATTGTTCTGACTGTACTGTACTTGCAATCATAAATACCTAGACAGCTAAAAATTATATTATCACGATTATTCCATTCTCATTTTTTTTCAGCTTATCTTAATTTGACAAACTTTGACTTTTATTGTGATGTCACAGCAGATATATTATAAAAACTCTATATACTTTCACTTATATATATATATATATATATATATATATATATATATATATATATATATATATATATATATATATATATATATATATATATATATATATATATATTTATGTATCTGCGAGGCATATATATATATATATATATATATATATATATATATATATATATATATATTTATATATGCTGGATGCTGTAATATATATATATAATAATATATATATATATATATATATACTGCTATATATATGCTATCTTTGCTATATCTTAATAATAATATATATATATATATATATATATATATATATATATATATATATATATATATATATATATATATAGGTTAAAGTCTAGAACGTGTGTCACACTACGAAAACTCTACTAACCATTTTGAAAAATATACGAATAATTTTTGAAAAAATGGATCTGAACACATTTTTATTTGATAAAATTCAATATATAGGGCCTATTATATTATTACCTTCCGCTTTCTCCTTTTTCATTATTGTCGTCTTCCTCGTCACGTGATCAGAAAATCTCGTTTTCTTCGATAGAACAACAGCCGCCATTTCTCTTCAAGAAGCATTTCGATTCTTTCATCAAAAACTGCCAAGCTCAGTGTAATCTCAGAAACAGTTTACCAAATCCTTTTCACATTTGTTTATGAAGCACCGCTGACTTCTTTTATATTATTTTGTGCTATTGAAACTTTCGTTACAACATTTTCCCACTCGATTGTTAGCAAGGTACGTTAATTGCTAAACCTAGCTCTTGTGTATCATATTGAATCTCGTGTATCTAAATAATTCTATTTTGTGCTGCATGCTTATATTAGTGAAAAACATTACATATAAAATAATCTTTATTATACATTATATTTATTTACATTTAAATAACCTTTTTATAAATTATTGGCTATTCTAAAAGACTTACGTTCAAAATTTTTATATATTTTATGTAATAGTTTCCCTTAAAACAAAATGTCAAATATAAACAGAAAACTGAATTCTCATGCATAACTTTAATATTTATTTTCCACAATGTAATTATTATTATTATTATTATTATTATTTATTATTATTATTATTATTATTATTATTATTGTTAATTCTTTTCCATATATTAATTATGTATATTGTTTCAATATAGATTATGACCTCTGACCAAAGTTTGTGTCATTGCCTCAGCCTTCTTCCGTTACGCTCAACGTAACAGTGGTGACCCTGGAGTGACTTTTGCCGTCGTCTATCCTGGCATTTCTACAACCACAAGGACACACACGGATCCACATCCTGAAGCAGAAGTTTAATTTCATAATATTAAAAAAAAAAAATTAATCTATTTTACGGAACAATTTTAAAATTTTAACAGGTCGAAATCCTGCCTTTTCAATTTTAAATTACTTATTTTTAAAACATTTTGGCCCGTACAAGCGGCCGCTTATATATTTTTCTCATCCTTTGTATACCTTTTTGTAGTATTTAGTCTGTTATTTGGTCTCTGACCACCATTTTTATCATATTTAGCGTGTGCAAATCGCATCTTAAGCATATTTTTTGTTTCGTAATATTGTTTTCAAAAATTTTTTTTTACAATCGTATTACATTAACATTTACAAATCATGTCCCCTCCTGACG
>JABUQX010044854.1:0-2500 GCA_015478945.1 Trachelipus rathkii | reverse complement strand
AGAGAAGGAATTTTTATTATATGAATAACAACGGTAGCTCCTAAAAGTCCGTCTTACAAGCGTTTCTTTGTTCTACCTTCCAATTTTTTTGGGGGGATAAGAGTAAGAATGCTGGGGGATACCCACATCCTGATACATCGTAAAGTTTATTTCCAATACACAAGATTCTTATAACTATTCTATTACCAAAAAGAAATCTATCTGATTTTCCATTATTTACAACAACATTATGCCGCCGAATTATAATATATTTTAATTACTTTTTAATAAAACAAAATAATTATAAGATTAAATTTGCACTTACAAAAAAATACTTTCGATGATGAAAATAAACCATTTGGGAGAATTGAGAGACTTCGCTGGCGTCACTACTAAGATGGGTTGGGACTTTGAAAGATAGGCGATTTTGAGCTTTAACTTGTCTCAGACTAGAGGCGAATTTACTTTTGGAGTATTTCGTACTCTTCCCAAGTTTCTTTATATAGGCCTCGTCTTCATCACAGAGACTTTATTTTTCTTCTCGTAGTTGTTTCTAGGCTCGCATGTTTAATATCCAAATTTTGATGTTAACCTACCGCGTAGGGTAATAGGAAAATCGTTTGGACAGTGAGCCTTTATAAAGTCGAGAATCTGACTTTTCTCTTCTTGAGTTTCACATTTTTAGAGAAAGCTTTTTCTTACGTGCTTTTGGAGGATCTCAATGGTGGGGAGTTTTTTCTCTACCCACCCCCCATATAACTCGTTGTTGTAGACATTCGTTGGACGTGGACGATCTTTTTTTTTTTTTTTTTAGTATCATTTACGACTTTCTTGACTTTATAACAGTTTTTATTAGCTCTCTGCGCTCACCTTCCGCCGCCACAGACCCTTTGTTGTTTTCTGTTTTTTTTTTTGTTTTTTTTTTTAAGGCACGGTGATTTTTTTTTTTTTTTTTTTTGGTAACGACTTTTTTCTCTTTTCTTTTATAAACATAAACTCACGTTACAAGATATGCTTTCAGTATTATTAAATATAACCACAAGACTTACTTTATACTTAACACTAGTTAAAAATTTTTCTTCATTGGGTTTAAATAATCTCTAGCAGCCCCTTTCATTCACATTATCACACTTGATTATTATGTTGTATTATGATCTTATATGTGTGTGTGTGTGTATTATTATTATTATTATTATTGTTATTCAATTCAGAAAGGTTGATATTTGAAAGTCTCCATAGTCCGAGCCAAAATTTGTACCGAGCGAGATGATGAGGTCATTAATTAATTAAACATAGAATTAAATCACTCACCCCTCGGGTACAATAATTAATATGATGAAGGTGTATTAAAGAGATTTTGATGTTATTATTTTATTAATCTTCTTTCTTGTATTGTTTATCACAGATCATAATAGATAATTTTTATTTTATATAATAAATAAGGATTTTGTCATTGACAGTTCAAGCACATTTTCGTGAGCCCTTGAATCCAAATATTATATACATTTCATTTTCGAACAGTTTGCAGAGTGGGGCATATAATAGAATGCCATGTTCTCTACTAGGTCTCTTTCACCATTCTTTATAATTTTTATATCTTATTATTTCACTGATGATCAACATAACGTATCACAATGACACTTACAAGAGATCTTGTTATAAGAACATTAATTGTATCATACCATCTTTAATTTTATTATAAAAATAATATATTTTGTGTGCCAGGGCAATGCCCTGGACACGTCTTTACGGCATTGATGTCGGATGCCTAACTGGCGTCTTCCCTCCTTTTGGCTTCAGATATCGCCGGTAGGAGAAAGGACTCTCATTGGTTGCCTTAAGATTTTAAAAAAATATAAACAAAAAGAATAAAACTAGTTATGTGTAATCTTATAAGATGTAGGCAATTTTACCTTACATAAATACACATAACAGTCAGAGATGCTTTGTTTCTATTCTCATAATAATAGCTTTTGCCTCCAAAGAGTTCTTCTAGCTTTACAATTACAATAAAAGATTATTATAAAAGCATTATTTTATATAAAAATAAATTATATATATATATATATATATATATATATATATATATATATATATATATATATATATATATATATATATATATATATATATATATATATATATATATATATATATATATATATATATATATATATATATATATATATATATATATATATATATATATAATCACTCAATTAATTTTAGTTTCAGGTATTTTTCCCCAATTTTGTTTTAGGTTAGGTTGGGTTAAGTTAGGTTAAGCTAGGTTATGTTAGGTTAGGTTAGGTTGGGTGCTTAGCTAGCTACTTAAGCCTAAAACGCAAATCAAAAAATGCCTGGAAGTGAATTAATTGATGGATTATATGTATGTATATGTATATATATATATATATATGTATATATGTAATATATATATATGTAATATATATAATAATATATATATATATATATAATAATAATATATATATATATATATATATATATATATATATATATA
>JABUQX010044853.1:25000-30000 GCA_015478945.1 Trachelipus rathkii | reverse complement strand
AAGAATATTTATTTGAATTGCTAAAACTTTATTCCCAAGAAACATCCAGTTTTTTTTTAATTAAGTTTGCACCTCAAGGGCATCATCTTATCTATCAGGAGAACACTCTAGTAATGCCTACATTAGGATTATTAAATATTTTATTATTATTATTGTAAGAAAATCTCTTAAATATTCCATTATTGTTAACCCCGCGAATATTTTCAGATGGTAATATATTATATATATATATATATATATATAATATTATATTATATATAATATATATATTATATATATATATATACTATATAATATAATATAATATATTAGTATATATATATATTGACGTAAGCATTGACGTAAGCATTGTTGAAGTAAGCATTGTTGACCGTAAGCATTAAGACGGTAAGCATTGTTGTCATCATCTTATTCTAGGAGGCAGAACTACTCTAGGTTAATTGCTACAAAGGATTATATAAATATTTTATTATTATTTGTAAGGAAATATCTAAATATTCAATTATGAAAAAAGATTTCGTACGTTTTTGGTATTAGCGTAATATATATATATATATATATATATATAATAATATATATATATATATAATATATAGTATATATATATATATATATATATATATATATATATATATATTATATATATATATTATATATATTATATATATATATGATATATATTATATATATTATATAATATATATATAATAGAATATATCATATATATAATATATTAATATATATAATATATATATGAGGTAAGCACTGGACGTAAGCATTGTTGACGCAAGCATTGACGTAAGCATTGTTGACGTAAGCATTATGACGTAAGCATTGTTGGCATATATAATGCTTTTGATTTTAAGGCCCAAAAACTAGTTAAGGTTATTGATAAGTTTTGTTAAGTAGTCTCAGAGATTTACTGTGTATACTAAACAAAAACTGTATAATAATCAAACTTATGGGTTCCTTAAACCCAAAAATTAACCTTTAAAAGTATATTATAAATTTCTGTAATTTTTTTTATTTCATTGGCAAAGTTGCATAAAAATCGAATTATCGTTAAAAAATCGATTACGCTTGAATAAAAAATCGATTAGTTTTTAAAAAATCGATGTTTTAACATTACGATAACCCAACCAATTACCTTAAAAGATTTTATAAGAATTCACCAAAGAAATCCTTGAATATTCTAATCATTATAGAGGATTTTATAAGTATTATCTAGGGATATCTCTTGCTTCCCTATTATTGGTAAAATATTTTATAATAATGTTCAAATAATATCCATTGAATATCTCAAAGATTTCGAAAAGATTTTATAAGAATGACTTAAGAATATCTATAAAATATCTTTATTATTGTCAAAGTTATTTTAATACGAATATATCTTACGAATATCCCTTGTATCACTATCATCACAAAAAGATTTTATAGGAATGGCAAAGAAATCTCTTGAATACTACAATTATCATAAAAAGATTTTTTAAGAATGTTGGAAGAATATAACTTTTCTCTATCGTAAAAAGATTTTATAAAAATCCTTCAAGAATATCTCTTGAATTTTTTAATTATTATAAAAATATTTTATAAGAATTTTCCACCAATGTCCATTGTGTCTCAGTTATCATTAAATAATATCCCTTGAATATCCTTATTATTTATTGTAAAAAGATTTTATAGGAATAAACTAAGAATACTCTTTGAATATTTTAATTATCATAAAAGGATTTTATAGGTATTACATAAGTGTATGCCAAGAATATCCCTTAATTATTCCACTTATCATAAAAATATTTTATACCAATGAGTCAAATATATCATTTGTGTCTTTAGTGTTGATAAAAGATTTTACAAAATTGCTCCACGAATAATCTTTGCATCCTTACTGTCGATAAAGATTTAATTTTTTATAATAAATTTTGCACCTCAGGGGCATTGCCCTTATCTAGTAAGAGAATTACTCAAGGTAACTGCTTCTTAGGACTCAAGAATATCACCTGCATGTTCAGTTATCATGAAGAAGATTTTATAACCATGACTCATAAATATTCACGTTCTGTCTAGTTCTATTACTGTAAAAAGATTATATAAAAATGACCCAAAAATATCCTTAGAATATCACAATAATCTTAAAGAAATCTTATAAAAAACGCTTCAAAAATATCCCATGAATATCCTAATTATAGCAAAAAGATTTTATAAGACTGATCCACCAATATTCTTTGTGCGCATAATACTATTGAAGATTTAGCAAGAATTCATGAGAATATTCTTTGAATATTATAGTTATTGTGAAAAGATGTTTTAAGAAGGTTTTTATAAGAATTTAAAAGAATAAATTTTATAAGAATTTTATAAGATTTTTAAAAATAAAAGATTGAAGAGAATATACCAGTAATCTTAAAAATATTTTTTACACGAATGGTTCAAAAATATTACATGAACATTCCTATTGTCATAAAAAGATTTACAAGAGTTTGTTTGTATTGCTATTATCGTAAAAAGATTTTATAAGAATGGTTAAAGAATATTCAAAGAATATCCCAAAAAGCTTGAAGACAATCTTATAAGAATGCTTCAAAATATCCTATTTATATCTTTATGGTAAAAAAATTATTATAAAAACTCAACAAAATCCTTTGTATCCCTATTACCATTAAAAGATTCTATAAGAATGGTTCCAGAATATCCCTGAAATATCCCAATCATCATAAAAAGGATTTATATTTTTTTTATTCCTTGACCCAAGGCGAAAAAAAAAGTTTTATGAAGAAGAAAAAGTTTCCAAAACAAAAAGTTTGAACTCCTTTAAGAAAGACAATTTACAATCTTTAGAAAGAAGAGAGCCAACTTTGGCACAGGGCCAAAGATAAGATCATGATTCATATTCAATTACATGAGATCTTGGCCTAACTTTACTTTACACTAGCAAAAAAGAGCAATAAAACTTCTTTCTTCACCTTTTGATGAAATTATATATATATATATATATATATATATATATTATATATATATATATATATATATATATATATTATATTATATATATATATTATATATATATATATATATATATATATATATATTAAATAATATAATATATATATATATATTATATATATATATATATATAATATATTATTATATTATATATATATATATAAATAATATATATATATATTTATATATTATATATTACCCAGATAGCGGTTGAAGCTTACGGCCAACCGTGACTTTGAATTGCCAAACTTAAGGTTACTCTAAGGTTCAACAAAGTCATACTAACTAACATTAAAATAACCTTATAATAATAACCTTATAATAATAACCTTATAATAACGTTAAAATAACCTTATAAGAATAACCTTATAATAATAACCTTATAACAACGTTATAATAGACCCCACATATATATATATATATATATATATATATATATATATATATATTAATATATATATATATATATATATATATATATATATATATATATATTTATATAATATAATATTATATAATATTATATTATATATATATATATAAAATAGGACCTTTTCTGTTTTACGCTTGGCGTCAGTTTTGAATTTTTTTTTTGTTTTTTGTAATATATACTATATATATATCCTAACAATCATTTAAGTGGTAACGGCCATGATTCAAAAATATATAGGACCTTTTACGTTTTACGACTCCGTCAGTTTTATTTCTTTTATTTTTTTTTTTTTTAACCAAAGGAATACCCAAGGGTAAACCGCAAAAATAGCTAGAGTCGGGGTCTCTCGGCCTTCCGGGGAACGACAGGGTAGGACTATTTTCCCCCCCCGGGGAGGGTCTCCGGAACCCCGCTCTTTGGTATTTGGGTGTCGCGGGGGTTCCTCCGCCCCTCCCCTACAGGCTATAGAAAACGTCCCCCCCTCTGTCCCCCGTCAGCTCGAGCCCCCTATTTTTTTTTACATATTTGCAATAAGCTTTATACGCTGATTCCAAATATGTAATTGTTTTTTCTGTAAGTGTCGTACTTTTCGAGATATTTTATTTTTAAAACAATATTTACAATAAATCGTGATTTTTTAAATAATTATTTGTGATATTTGGTTTAAAACCACAACTATCATCGATCCATATCTCAAAAACTACAATAGCTACAGGAAAAGGAATACATTGTTGTTGTGTAGTGATTTAAGTAATTTGCGGTAACAACTGTAAAAAAAAAAAAAAAAAAAAAAATCATATCTCAAAAACTACAATAGCTACAGCGAAAAGGAATACATTTTTCGAATCCTTGTAAAATTTTAGTTAGTAAAATGGAAAAAAAAAATAATAAATAAATAAAATAAATATTGGCTATTTTTGTTTTTTAAGAGCAGGGGACATAATATTATTTGTAAAGGTATTACATGGCAATGTAGGGGGCTCGAGCCGACGGGGAACACAGGGGGGACGTTTTCCATACCCCGTAGGGGAGGGGGGAAGGAACCCCCGCGACACCCAAATACCAATGAGCGGTGGTTCCGGAGACCCTCCCCGGAGGGGGGAATTAGTCCTACCCCGTAGTTCCCCGGAAGGCCGAGAGACCCCGACTCCTGCCATCGGTGCGGTATACCCTTGGGGTATTCTTTAGTAAAAAAAAAAGCAAAATTTAATAGAAAATCTATTTATTTTAACGAGTAACCAATAAAAGGTCTCTAAATATAGGCTCTCTAATCATATTACTAATTATTAACAATAATTTTTTTTATTTTTTTATTTTTTTAACATTTTCCTATTTAAAATTTTACCAGGATTCCAAAAATGTATTTCTTTTCGCTGTAGCTATTGTAGTTTTTGAGATTTTTTATTTATTTTTTTTTTTTTTATTTTTATTTTTTTTTTTAAACATTTTCCGCACTAAATTGGACCCATTCCAGCAATGTATCCTTTTTACCTGTAGTTATGTTATTGAGATAGAGTTGTGTGTTTTAAAACCAAATTTCACCAAATACTTTAAAAATTTCGAA
>JABUQX010044853.1:10000-15000 GCA_015478945.1 Trachelipus rathkii | reverse complement strand
TACCTTCATATAAGACCCTTAAGCACACTGAAGACTTATCATTTTACACCTAACGATTAATTGTACCAACCACCATCCTGCCATTTCAACTTTCCTACCTACACTCTGCATTCATCCGTCCCTTTTCATCTAACATATATCCTAAATATTTAAACTCAGAACTTGTTCCAACTGCTTCACCATCTAACATAACTTTCACACTGAGGACTGTCCTCACCTACAACCATAACCTGTGCTGGACAAATGCCAAGTGGGCAGGCATTTATAAAATGGGCATTTGTCCAGGCATTTGCCCAATTTCATAAGATGTCCGCCCATAAACTTGGCATTTTATAAAATTCTCAGAAAAAGGATGGATTATTTGGTAGCATTTGAAAAAAGAACATTCAAAATAATAGTTATTTCAATTTTTGCATTTATATTTATGTATTATATTTGTATTTATATATCATCATCATCACCCCCTTTCTCTCCCAAGACTGGGGTTAAGGTGCTCAACATGCACTGAAACAGAAAAAGCTAGTAGAAGAAATATTTGATGCAAGTCGAAAATAAGCCCACCTTACCGCCCCCCTTAACACCCTTTAGTGAGAACGCGTCGCCAGTCAAAATCCACCCTAGAGCTTCTCACAGGACTGCGACGGACCCTAACTATAGCATCTCATCAAACATTAGAAATAAAAAAGACAGTAAGAAGCCACATGGGCCTATCGAGGGACTGTTCTAGTCAAGCCAACAGAATCAATCACCAAGCAACATGTTCATGCAAAATCCACAAAGCCACCCTAGGGCTTGTCAGTAACTTACAACTATATATTATTTAATCTAAAGCATGCTCATGTAAATCCACAAAGCACCATAGTATTCACTAAGTTCTACAACTAAAAGAACAAAACTATGCTAAGTTCATGCCAACTACACTTCAAGCTTTAATAACTTTAAAGTAACATTCAGTTTGACCTTAATAACTACTGTAACTAAACACCAACCTATTTGACTAGGTCAAAATATACTATATGATACCCAAAGCATCCATATAGCTATTCAATCCTTTCTTAAATGTTGCAATCAAGTCACACTCAATAATCTCCTGTGGCAAACCATTCCAAAATTTAACAACCCTGTTACTGAATGAATGCTTTCTTGTTTTTTTTCTTACTAAGCCCCCTGGTTTCCCTTCCGTGCTCTACTATTAAGAATTCATTGGTCTCTGTATTATCAATAGATGTAAATATTTTGTAGACTTGTTTCATGTCCCCTCTGAAAAATCGCTTTTCTACAGAAAACATTCCTAACTCCTTCATCCTCTCCTCATAGCTCTTACCCTCAAACCCAGAAATCATCCTTGCTGCTCTATGTTGCACTCTCTTTAGCATATCTAAGTCTTTCTTTAAATAAAGGGCCCAAACTTGTGCACAATACTCTAATACTGGCGTAACATTGCTATAATACAGTTTACTTATAACTTCCTTGCTCTTATAAACAAAATAACCTAAAAATACCAAAAAATTAACTCTAGCAAGAGCTATAAGGGTGGGGCCCTTTTTGTCATACACATGGGCCCTTTTTGCAAACAGCGGGCCCTTTTTTTTTGTTCACTTTGAGTCTAAATAATTTTAACAATTTTTAAGCAAAACAAAAAAATTTTATGTGGTAACATACATAGGACCTGCCATTCTAAGAACTTATTTTAAAACTCATATATGTTAAATAGTTTAGTAGTTATGGCCAAATTTAACATCAGTGGGCCCTTTTTAGGTAACAGCAATATATATATATATATATATATATATATATATATATATATATATATATATATATATATATATATATATTATATATATAAGATTATATATAATAATTATATAATATATATATATATATATATATATATATATATATATACAGAGAGAAAAGGAAGAAAATTTCACAGGAGGCTGCCTTACAAGATGCAACACAAAATTAATTTCATATGGAATTTCCTTTTTTCGGAATAGGTTGGACATGTTAATTCTTGCCCCCAGGAAGATAAAACTCCAACTGCTACGCGGAGGATTGAACCAGCATCCTCGCATGAGAATCGGTATTATTATTATTATTATTATTATTATTATTATTATTATTATTATTATTATTATTATTATTATTATTATTATTATTATTATTATTATTATCTCATTGAGATAATAATAATGGAAGATACAGCACGCGCATGGAAGATTAATAATAATAACGAAAAGTTAAGTTTACTTTTTATTTCAAATTTTAAAATATAAATATAAAATTAATAATTGACTTTTATTTAAGCTAAAAATTATTGTATTATTAATATATAAAAATATGTTCCTTTCCTCTCTCTAAAGGTGGGTGTGGATCGGCCGGGTTTTTTAGCTATTGTAATATAATATTTGTAGATAATTCTCCTTCCAACCTTTAAATTAACATTGATACAATGAAAAAAAAGTGGATAAAAAGAGAACTCTGGGAAAGGTAGTCAACTATAGCTAGGCCCCGACGATCATTTTTTTTTTTTTTTTTTTTTTTG
Source organism: Trachelipus rathkii (assembly GCA_015478945.1). Classification (NCBI taxonomy): domain Eukaryota; kingdom Metazoa; phylum Arthropoda; class Malacostraca; order Isopoda; family Trachelipodidae; genus Trachelipus; species Trachelipus rathkii. The sequence goes on along the minus strand of JABUQX010044853.1, from coordinate 12,455 downwards.
TATTTTATGCTGATGATGAAGATTTGGCGTAGAAATCTGCAAAAGAGGTGCTTCGCTTCCCGTAACCCATCCTGATTTTTTTTTAACAAAATTAGCTACGTATAAAATGTTTAACCGTCAGTTGAATTGGGACAAACGTATTATGATTTCATAATTTTTTTTATATTTTCATATATATATATATTAATATATATATATATTATATATATATATATATATATATATATATATATATATATATATATATATATATATATATATATATATATATATATAATATATATATAAAAAACAATTTTCAACCTGTTAATTATCATAAAGCACGTAAAAATTATACCTAATTTTAAGGTATATATTTGGTAAATATTGTTTTTTATAAATAAGTTCTGTTGAAAATGACCAAAGTACAGCTAGACCCAAATCAATTTTTGCTCAGTTTTTTGATTTTATAGGCCTACATTAAAAATGATTTTAAAATTTTTGGCTGATTTTCGAGGTAAATCACTCCTAACATAAACAAACAAGAAGTGACGACCAAAACTGATCGACGACTAGCTATCTTGGGGTACCTTCCCCAGAACTTATAGAAAAAAACTCCTACAAAATACAGGTTTCGGTGTACTTCCCAGAAAAAAAAACATTGTAATCATTGCTTACATTGAAAACCAGACTAGAAAAAGAACCAATTTTTTTGCAATTCCGTGTAAGTATTTTAGTAATTTATTAAGAAATTGAAATTTTTAGGTATGGTGTGAATGTAAGCAGAGTTTGCTTGTAATTCATTGAGACCCATGCAATTGGATGGATTGTAGGAAATAACGTACCATCCATCCAAATTTAGTTTGCAATGAATTACAAACAAACTCTACTTTCAACCATACACACTCTACCTAAAAATTTCAATTTCTCATAAGAAATTACTAAAATGCTTACACGGAATTGCAAAAAACTAGTTCTTTTTCTAGTCTGGCTTTTTTGAGTTTAGCCAGTCTTTCCGAATGATGAGCCATTGTACACCTTACAGTAAGCTTACAAACCACCTGTTCCGGTGTCAACTAGCAAAGCTTACCGTAACCTTATTATAAGCTTAAGGCTTGCCATTTTCCACCCTACGGCAACCTTTTCATCCGTATCACATTGTACACCTTACGGTAAGCTTATCGAAGCAAGGTTAAAGCAACCTTACAGAGTAAGCTTACAAACCACCTGTTCCGGTGTCAACTAGCAAAGCCTACCGTAACCTTATCATAAGCTTAAGGCTTGTCATTTTCCACCTTACGGCAACCTTTTCATCCGTATCACGGCAAGGGTACGATAAGGTTTTTATAAGCTTAAATTGCTATCTGGGTATATATATATCTTATATATATATATATATATATATATATATATATATATATATATATATATATATATATATATATATATATATATATATATATGTAATGTCTTGATACTTTTCGATGGCCTCTTCTAATTTAAGCTTCGAAGTTATATCAATTTTTTCATATTCTTTCAATGCAGCAAAGAAATTTTGTTTAAAGTTATGGAATATTCAGCACAAGAATGAGGAAGGACCTTGACCTTTTTCTTGAACCAGTCGACGCTTTCGACTAAGCTCTTCAATATCTAGAAGCTTTTCATACTTTTTCATATTTTTATATTTCATATTTTCAATATTTTCATGAATATATTTTTTGTAAAATATTTCCTGGAATATTTGAATATGTAAAATAATTCTAAGAATATTTGAATTTCTATAATATTTCCAAGAATATTTGAATTTTTTAAATATTTCCAAGAATATTTGAATTTCTAATTTCCAAGAATATTTGAATTTCAAAAATATTTCCAAGAATATTCGAATTTTTAAATTATTTCCAAGAATATTAGAATATCTAAAATATTTCCAAGAATATTTGAATTTCTAAAATATTTCCAAGAATATCTGAATTTCTAAAATAAATAAAAAAATATTTTATTTTTTAAAATATTTCCAAGATTATTTTAATATCTAAAATATCTTCAAGAATATTTGAATTTCCAAAATATTTCGAAGAATATTTTAATTTCCAAAATATTTGCAAGAATATTTGAATTGTTACAATATTTCGAAGAATATTTATTTGAATTGCTAAAACTATATTTCCAGGAGCATTCTAAGTTTTTTTTTAATGAAAGTTTGCACCTCAAGGGCATCATCTTATTCTAGGAGGAGAACTACTCTAGGTAATTGCTACCTAGGGTTATATAAAGATTATATTTATTAGAATACCTTAAGAATATCCATAAAATATCCCCAATAATGTTAAACAGATGGTAATTGTTGAGATTAGCTTAATGTGATGGAGTATCGATATTTTCCGATAATCGTTTTTTATATATTATTCCTACCCATATTTGATGACGTAAGTATCGTTGCTATATATAATGCTTTTTTTGGTTTTAGGCCCGA